>MU727643.1:33023-48498 GCA_026770625.1 Nicotiana glauca
ATCAGAAAGTTGAGGTCAAAGAACATCACTTCAGTGAAAGTCCAGTGGCGGGGTCAGCCGGCCGAGGAGGCGACTTGGGAGACCGAGCAGGATATACGCAACCAGTACCCTCATCTTTTTGATACTTCAGGTATGTTCTCTATGCTCGTTCGAGGACGAACGAATGTTTAAGTGTAGGAGGATGTAACGACCCGGCCGGTCGATTTTGGAATTTACACCCCGATCCCCTATTAACTGCTTTCCCTAAGTTCATTTATGCTATTTTGGTTTGCCGGGACGTTCGATATTAGGATTCGGAGTGTATTGGGACACCTAGTCCCTAAATGAGAGCTTAAGAGTTGAAAAATGGTCCGTATTCGGAACAGAGTGAAGACGGCCTCGGAATGGAAATCTGATGGTTTCGTTAGCTCCGTTAGGTGATTGCGGGGTTGGGAGTGTGTTCGGAATGTAATTTGGAGGTCCGTAGCTCATTTAGGCTTGAAATGCCGAAGTTTGAGATTTTGAGGTTTCCGGTCCAATAGTGAATTTTTGATCCGAGGGTCGGATTGGAATTCCGGAAGTTGCTGTAGCTCCGTCATGTCATTTGGGATGTGTGTGCACAATTTCAGGTCATTCGGACGAGGTTTGGATAGGTTTTTGATCGAAAGCGTATTTTTGACAGAATTTGAAGTTCTTAGGCTTGAATCCTTGATTTAATCGGGCTTCTGGTGTTGTTTGAGGTGTTTTGAGGATTGGTACAAGTTCGAATAAGGTATTAGGTAGTATTGGTGCTTTTGGTTGGAGTCCCGGGGGTCGCGGGAGAATTTCGGATGCTCAACGGGCAAAGTTTGGAGTTAGAAGGAAACGTTGCAGCAGGGTTCTGGTATTTTCGCTTCTGCGGTCTTGGAGACGCAGAAGCGGAGCCGCACAAGCGGCCATCTCACCGCAGACGCGAAGCCGCATAAGCGGCCGTTTCACCGCATAAGCGGATTTGCACCATCTCTGGAGAACTGCAGAAGCGGTCTCCTTCCCGCGTAAGCGGAACCGCAAATGCGGTTATTAGTCCGCAAAAGCAGACCCCACCCCCTTAAGTTGAACCGCAAAAGCGGTTATTCTCACCGCAAAAGCGGAAATCACATGTCTGAAAAAGGGATAATCCGATTGTTTATTTCAAAGTTAGAAAAATCAATTGAGAGCTCGGGAGTAGGCAATTTTGAGTGGATTTTGAAGAGAAGATCATTGGGTAACGTTGCTTTGATCCCTTCTAGTTATATTCCATTATTTCCTAGCTAAATCAACCATTAGAATTCAAATTCAAGGTCTAAAATTGAGAAAAATGGGTGAAACTTCTTAGGCTTAATTTTGTGATTTTGAGTGGGCATTTGACCTCCGATTTGGGAGATTTTTATATGGTTAGACTCGTGAGAGTACGAGGGTTCTGAAAATGTGAAAATTATTCGATTCTGAGATGTTGGCTGGAGGGGCGTTTTGGTCATTTTACCTATTTTAATGCCCTAGCTTTAATTTCAATAGTGGAATCAGTTGTTTACAATATTATTTACGATTTGTAATTGAATTGAATAGATTTAGGCCATTTGGAGTCGGATGCTCGTGGCAAGGGCATCGTTCCCTAGTTGATTTCGCACTGGTTCGAGGTAAGTGGCTTGCCTAAACTTGTGTGGGGGACTTCGTCCCTTAGGATGTGATAATTGGTAATTTAATGCCTTGTGCGTGAGGTGACGAGCGCGTACTTGAGCTAATTGTTGAAAAAAGAATTTTTACTGAAATACTTGATTTGGATTTTCTTTCATATTTGCTTTACTTTACTTGCTATTATAGCCTGTGCTAGCGTAGAAGAGCATGTTTAATTGATCCAAGTTGCCTATTTGTTTAATTGTCTTAACTGTGATTACGTGGAGCATGTTAGGCCGGTATTATTTGTTGCCTTGTATTGTTGCACTTCAATTTCTGAATATTTCTCTGATGTTGGTTGCGCATTTACATTGGGACTACGGATGCGGGATTCCGGGAGCTCCCCCTTGTTTGTTTACTTTGGGACTACGGGTTTGATTCCCGGGAGATCCCCCGGTATTTTTACTTTGGGACTACGGGACGATATCCCGGAAGATCCCCCTGCACTTTTATTTTGGGACTACGGGACGGTATCCTGGGAGACCCCCTTACACTTTTATTTTGGGACTACGGGACGGTATCCCGGGAGATCCCCTGCACACTGATAATCGGACTACGGGACGGTATCCCGGGAGATCCTTTGATATTGATATGAGAATTGGACTACGGGACGGTATCCCAGGAGATCCATTGGACAGTTGAGACAGGACGCTATCCTGGGAGACCCTCGTCGGTATTCTTGTAATTTAGCTGTATTTACTCTGTGTTTCTATTTGGTCTTGTAGTATTATATTTCATTGAACTGTCTTACCACACTACTGTGTTCATTACTTTTCATCAGACTTCAACACTATTAATATTTTGCTATTTTATTGTTTCTGTCTCAGTAGGGCCCTAACCTTTCCTCGTCACTACCCAATCGAGGTTAGGCTTGGCACTTACTGAGTACCGTTGTGGTGTACTCACGCCTCTTCTGCGCATGTTTTTAATGTGTAGATCCAGGTACCTCTACGCAGGCGCATTATCAGTAGCTACAGGGAGCATTTCGGAGACTTGAGGTATATCTGCCGCGTCCGCAGACCGGAGAGTCTCCCTCTCAGTCTACCCTTTAGTTAGCCAGATGCTATTCTGTTCTTCCTTGTTATAGACTTTCCGGATGATTAGAGCAGTGTTATGTATTATTCTTAGCTTGTGTTGCCCGTGGGTTTCCGGGTTTTGGGATGGTTTCAGAATTTAAAGTATTAAAGTGTATGTGCCAGGCGGCAACTGTATACATTACTCATGTTATTTAGATTTTGATTACAAATTTCGCAAATGTTGTTACTTCCGCAATGTGTTAGGCTTACCTGGTCGTGAAGACTGGGTGCCGTCATGACGTGTTCACAATTGGTGAACTAGGTTCGTGACACTGCGGCCCCAGGCCCAGGGCCAAAAATCCACTTCTGTGGTCTCCTCAATGCAGATGCGCACCCGCATCAGCGGTTAAAGTACCGCACCTGCGATCACTGCACTTCTTCGCCAAAACTGCATATGCAACCCTTTGGTCGCTTCCGCGGCTCTGCACCTGCGGCCAAAACCTCGCAGGTGCGGTTACACCAGATATCAACTGCCTCAATTCTTCTTCAAATTCCAAAATTGATCTGTTAACTATCCGGAATCCACCCGATGCCGTCGGGACCCCAAGCAATCATACCAGCCAGTCCTAAAACATAATGTATACCTGCTCGAGGCTTCAAATCACATCAAACAACGCTGAATCACGAATCACACCCCAATTCGAATTTTATGAACTTTAGAACTTAAAACTTCTACATTCGATGCTGAAACCTATCAAATCACGTCCGATTGACCTCAAATTTTGCACACAAGTCATATTCAACATTACAGACCTACTTCAACTTCCAAAATCGAAATTCGACCCCGATATCAAAAAGTCCACTTCCGGTCAAACTTCTCAAAAACCTTCAAATTTCTATCTTTAGCCAATGACTCCAAAACGACCTACAAACCTCCGGATTTACTTCTGATCGTGATCCCAATACCAGAATCACCATACAGAGCTATTCCCAAACTCAGAATCCCAAACGCACATTGATAACACTGAAATGCACTTCAACCCAAACTTATGAAATTCTTCAAAAAATGCTAACTTCCACAATTGGTGCCGAAACGTTCCCGGGTCTTCCAAAACCCGATCCGAACACACGCCCAAGTTCAAAATCATTATATAAACCTGTTAGAACCTTCGAATCCCGATTCCGAGGTTATTTACTCAAAAATTCAATCTTAGTCAATTCTTTCAACTTTAAGATTCCAAAATGAGAATTCTCTTTCCAATCAACTTCGAACTTCCCGAAATTCAATTCTGACCATGCGTACAGGTCATAATACCTATGAAGCTGGTCATGGCCTCAAACTGCTGAACGACGTGCAAGGGCTCCAAATGACCGGTCGGTTCGTTACATTTTCTACCACTTAAACATACGTTCATCCTTGAATGTGCTAAGAACTGTACTGGAATTGTCCGAAATCACTGCTTAATACTTCGTGCACCTACCCGTGCTACTACAACCCACTTGAGCGTGTTAGCTCGATAAATCCTGAAGATATTCCTTTTTATTCAAGAAAACAAGCTTAGAGCCCAATTCCAACACCCGAAATTCTCATTCAGGCCTGCTTCCAACACATGAACACCGTATCAATCACTACACGAGGTACCAGAACATAACTACATACCTTTGCCGAATTCTCACCATGCACCACACCATCCACAGGACCATAGTAACATTCTCTGATTATAATAACCGATATTCCCCGAATATGATGCTCACAATGCACCTCATGATATATATAAGTCTTATTCCAACTCCCGTAATACTGCCACGACGGAAAAGATGTGCAACAATTCATAACCAACTACCGAGTCAATAAATCATTGAGTCTACACTCCTGACAAGAACATTACCTCATTCTGAACCAAATAATGATCTTTTATCTTTAATATACTTCATAAATCTGATTGCACTGATCATAGGTCCAATAACCTTGTCTCACCTAGTACGAACTGCTTAGGCAACAAGCCACCCCAGACATGACCAAAAGTCTCATATGATGCCTCCATGTGCCCATAGGCTACCAACTCAAATGTGATACATAAGAAAGACGATCTCTAGAAGGGACAACTCTACTCACGCAACAAAATATGAACCTTAGAAAATGGAGAACAAAACACACAGAATAGAATATAAGGGACTGTAATCATCATCACACTGTTGCAACGTGCAACCCGATCCAAACAACATACCCATGGACGCGTGCCACCTAATCCACACATAAAATTCACATAAGGAGATACACAGCGAGCTAAATTTCTCATTACAACAACATACCGAATATCGGTCGCAAGAACGCTAAGTGCATAATACCATATCTGAGGGGATATATAGCACCATAAACTAACAAACTCAAGCACAACTGAGGTGGGATATATGTTCTGAAACTAAAGAGCCATCCTTCTCACATAACATCATTGCTACGCGAAACCGCAACACATAAGAAATTTACCAAGCCATTTCGCAACTCACACAGCACAATATAGCATTACATGAAATAGTCAATGATGAAATAACATTCAACGTCCGAATACTCCTCCATGAGAGCGCTATGCTGAAATGAACACATTCGGCCTGATATAGAGCCCATATTCATATTTAAATCCATCCACAGACCTCAAGCCGATTCTGATCGTACCGAACTAGGCCAATAATCTTTTCTGGGTCCATAATAACTCCTTGTTCCCATAACACATAAGAACAACCATCATAACCGAAGTAATCCTCCACAGTCCACAACCCAATAAACCGAGTGCCCTTCAGGCATAAATTCTCAAATTAACAATATCAGCACAACTTTCATACTTGGTTTCATTCTCCAATCAATCAAGTGACTACATGCCACACTTATACAATCTTCCTGTGGGATACGCCCCCATGACCTTTCTTAACAAATAACAAATCTGCACATCCATACCACCGGCTGTACTAACACTGAAAAGCGATGAAGAATCCATAACCAAGATGCAAAGCCTCTTTCACAAAACACCAATCCTAGGTGATACTGAAGACAATGCTAGCTTACTCTAAACATTCAAATTTCATGGTCATCCGAGCTTGTGACATCCTTGTCAACACCATATAGCAACCTTGATCCCCACCTTCAAATTCCATATCACTCACTGCACCTAACATGCCAACATGCAATAGTACAAGAATTTCATCACAACTCCTGAATCGCTAACATGGTAAACCCTTTCTCACATGGAAACGCTTTACTTAACTCATTCCAAGAGAACCATAGCAACACACGAGTGAATTCTCACAACCGTAGAAAATGCAATTCTTCAAGTAGTGGCCTACGCTACCATAGCTATTTTCGGGATCCGCCTACACATACCAGGCCATAATACTAGAATACTTCCGAATAAAATCAATTACAGTGGCCGACAAGCCTCACACGTACCATCACAAATCATTTGCATAACTTAATCACGCTGAAGGAACTGATCGCTGCCACTAGTATGCCAATTCAACCATGGCTAACCAATCCAACCTCTTCCAATTTATCCCTAATTGTCTTACAATAATAATAATAACTTCATTCAACATATAATGCACTCAACCCGAGTGGCCTTGTAACATGAGACCATGCTATCTCAAATACCACGAACCACCTCATACCTTCCTTGTGCGCATATTCGTATCTCGACCGGTACATCCATTCTGGTAATTCCTCTATGAAGCCGAAATCCCTTTCTCCCTTTCCTCCGAATGCTACACTGCAAGTCAAAACATCATAGAACATTCTGAGTCTCTTATCATAAGCTGCTTCACAAGTTGATTCTTAAACATACCGCGGGCTTGAATTCTTAGGCACTGCATTTTTAACCTTTGAATTTACTAGGATCGTTATTGAGAGCCACCCACTCTAACATGGTCCTGAATATAATCAAGTGCTGCCATGCCCCCTTTTTCCTCCTCGTGGAGAAGTCCGAGTTTCGACATTCATGAGGGAACAACTTATTTCCTTTTGGGAATTGGGTATTTTGAAGAGTCGCCATCTAATGAATTATGGTGCGTTAGGGTACCTAGAGTAATTAAATCATGTAACTAGTTTGCATTACCAGAGATTAGGGCAAGGGCTCGAAATAACCTTGAGGGAAAGGTGTTAGCAACCCTTGCGGTCCATAACGATAGGTCCCGGCCGAACTTAAACTATATGAATTAGTCAAATAGCAAGTATTTGCAAACAAAGTAGCTTCCCCCGTTTAAATGCCTATATGATCAAAGAAGTTTAAATAATGAAGGTAAAGAGATTTGGACAGCCTATGCATGTATAAGTAAAGAAAGGAAATTCAAAGAATTTAAACGCATACAGGAATTGAGAAAGGGAAGTCCTAAGTTGATTAGCCTACAAGATGATACCCATGCAATGCCTGGTAATCACTCTTCAATGAGGGGCTACACGTGACATTAACGTGCAGCTATCATATCCTTTTACTACCCAGTACTCTCCCTTTAGTGGTTATGAGCGCGTTTAATTAACGACCTCTAAGTGTGCTGCTACCCGTCCCTTCCTTGTGGTCCTGGAGGAATTTAGGACCTCTAAATATGGACAGTTCTAGACGGTCTAAGGTTTATAAAAAGTTAAAAATCTAGGCGACAGGCAAATAACACATAGGACGAGCAGATAAAGACAAGCAGTTAGAAGGCTCACATTTACCTCCACATGTATATGGAAAACAAATAGCACATCTAAAACACAAGTTTTGAAGAAAGTTCAGAAATCCTAAAAAACATAATATCAAGATGAATGTTACAGATTCAAGATATAAGGAAAGTGGAATAATTCCTAACCAGTTTGCCTACTGGTTTTATAGCTTGTTAAGCCCGGGTAATTTCACACATAAACAGAACTGGTTTCAATATTATTTAATGTCCTAAGGCTTGCCTAAGTGTGTATATGCAGTCACAATTCTGGGGAGATATTTTTGGAGTCCTTTATCCTATAGGTATGCGTGACATTGATTAACACAATGTTGAAGACTATTAAAGAAACGAGTAGGATAATTAATTAAATGGATTCAGAGCCTATAGGCATAATTCCTAAGTAAAATAAATTTTAGATCGTATAGGCATGACTTATAATTAAAACTGATTTTAGATCCTATAGGCATGATCTGCAAAGAGACAGATTTGAATACATACTGTAATGAGGACTGAACCTTAGTTATTTTGTTTCCTATAGGCATGGCATCTAATCATGTAAAGTAAAGCAGGCAAAAGTTATTTAGACCAAAACAAAACCATATAGGCATGTTATCTAACAAAACATATTTGAACCAAAGTAATCTATAGGCATGTTATCTACCCATTTTTTTAACCCACAGTGTACATAACTACCCTCCCCTTTTCACTAGTCACCCATTATCTGTTTACAATTAATTATTACAAACCAAGATTGAAATAAAAATATACATGAATAGAAGAGAAATTAAGCTATAGAGAGCCTAAAATAGGCCCAAAGCAAATCCTGGTGCACCAGGTCTTCAGTAGTCTCAAATGCCAAGAGTTCTGCCAATTTATGTCCAGGTGTGTCAGAGTTCCCTAAGGACCTCAAGGATCCCGGGCAGTGCTCATACCCAGACTTTCACAATAGGGACTAAATATGTGCAGTGTGGAAGGGCCAGCCCCAGTGTGCCAGAGTTCAAAGGAATCTCAAGAGGACCCCAAGGCAGTACACACACTGGAGGGGAAGAACCTATTGACTTAGGAGTAAAGTGAGAGTGCTTGACATATGCCACACCTCCTTTTTACACCACCACCCTAAAGGATAGTATATAAGGGAGTTTTTTCAATTTAAGTGACATTATTCGAAATAGGATTATTTATTTAATTTTTAGAGTCGCCACTTGGGATAGTTTATTTTCTGGTGTCCCAAGTCACCGGTTTATTTTAAATCCCAAATCAAGGAAAATTCGACTTTCCTTTTGAAGTCTGCGAATTAGAAATTCTGAATAAGGAATTATGTTAACCCGAGGGAAGGTGTTAGGCACCCCCGGATTCTGTGGTTCTAGCACGGTCGCTTAAACTATCATAATTGGCTTATTATCTAATTTTAACACATGTTTTAGCCTATGGTATAATTTTAACTTATTAACCGCTTTTTATTAATTTTAAAGAAGATTTAACGTTGTCTAAAATATGTCTTTGGACTGCGTCACATGAAATGCACCCGCAATCCGAAACACATTTATTCAATATTATTAAGATTTGGATTTGGGTCACATGAAATGTGCACCCGAATTTAGAAAGGTAATATTATTAAAATAACGATGCCTAAAGCAACTACGCGTTGTTAACTTTGCGAGGGCCATGGAAATTTGCTAAATGGAACGCCTCGAATTCTAAGGATTTTAAAAGAAATAATTAAATGAGAGCCACACATTTGAGACTTTATTTGGCGCGGCGCACCTCAATTCCAATTTTAAAGGAAGCTTGAACTAAATTTCGGAGGGCCATAAACTATGTATTGCCTAATATAGCATGCCTCTGATTACTCAACTAAACGAATCAAATATATTCATATTTAAAGCTGTACTTTTACTTTCAGCACCTCCCAAGAAATATAACACGTTGCAGAACTTTTAACTATGGATCGATTGCAGAAGCGATTTATTTGAACCAAGAATCCTCCTTATACGTGTATGTATACAATATTGATTATAGCATGAATAGACAAGGTAACGTATAACAATCACAACAAGATAGAAAAAAAACAATCTGAATTTGCCGTATGAGAAGCAGATTCACTTGTACAACTTTGTTCCTTGATAGACAATAATGCACACATTCAATTAAATGTTGCTAATTCAACTCCTAGCCTCCAGAATAAAGCACAACAATCCACTAGAGAACTAAATTAATGCATCAGTGCAAAGTATTGACAGAGAATCGGTACTTCACTTCAGAATCAGAACAGCAATGACAACAAAAGTTTTCATTTAGTGTAGAAATGCAGATCCATTTTATAACAACTAAAAATTCAATCAAAATCCAACTCAAATAGACCTAAAAGAACAGAGAAACAATTGAACAGGGGTAACAGACCTTAAGCGTCACCGAAACAGCTTTAACAATTGAATTGCAGAATAAACACCTCTCAAGTTTAAACAGTAGCAACAATCGAATTTTCAAACGAGACCGCGAATCAGAACACGCACGGCACGACCAAGACCTCCAATCGATGGCGACCATGAGTCCACTCTGGCTTAACCCTTTCTATTTAAACAGGAGTACTCGACTTCGAAAATGAAATCAAGCGGTTCAGGGGTGTGGCTGGGAGGTTGATTGGATTTCCGGCGAAGCAGCATCTGCTGGATACGGCTGGTTCGGTTGAAGGGTCTATTTTTTGTATTTTGGCGTATGAAGAAGAACGGTGTTGAAGCCTTGGGGATTTTTTTTTATTTTTCAGCCCAGGCGTTATTTGTGTTTTCTAGCTCACTGTAGGCGTTCCTTTCTTCTGTTTCTTCTTAATCTTCCTCAGATCCCTCTTCTCTGTTTTGTGTGCCTTTCTTTTTCGTTTCCCCTTTTTCCCCTCCTTTTCTATGTGTGAATGTCTGTGTATATGTATCTTAAAAAGAAAAGGGTCTCAACTTGAAAGAGCAGAAAAGGCCAAAACGTGTGGAGCCCCTCTGAAACAAAATGATGTGTACGTACGAGTGAATTGTGCAAAATTTGTTATCCCTTTTGTCTTCTAAAGAGGGTCCACCTGTAAAGAGTGGGAAGAATCATCCTATATTAACCAACTTCCTTCATTTTGCTCTTTTATTTCCATTTTTTTTATCTCTGTCTCTCTCTTTTTTTAAAAACAAAATACTACACTTACTAATAAACTAAAAAAAAATTATTGTTGAAATTACTACCTTAAGAAGTAAACTATACTAAACTAAATAAATACATATTTTTTAGAAACTTTAAGATGAAAAAAAAACTAATATATCAAGATTAATCCTAAAATTATTTAAATACTAAAAAGTGGTAAAAATCCAAAGTATGGTAAAAAATTATGTGCTCACAACATAGTTTTGAATAAATAGTGTAGAGATGACTCTAAGAGTGAAAAAATTTTCTGAAATTGGAACTAGTTTGGTGGTAAAACAGTTTGAGAAAAGTATTAAAGCACTTTTGAAATTACAGCATAAATCACAGAACAACCAGATTCAGAAGCACTTGCCAAACAGATTGCACACAGGGATAGAGGGGTTTAGGACACATAGAATACACATCAATGTATGGGGAGGCTTATAAACAGCAAAATGCATAGAATTCTCAAGAAATTTTTAGAATTAATAGGTTAGTCATGACAATAGGTAGTTGAGACACATAGCAGGGGTATAGCAAAACCATGTTGAAAGCAGAGGGTATTGGACAGAATCATACACATAATTATGATCAATCGAAGCCCCAAGAGATTAGGTATAATCTCATCAATAAAGAAGAACAAACAGGAATTTAAACGAGCTATACAAACGTCACATAAGCATTCATAGTTTAGACATGCTGGCTACATATTGAACAAACAAGATTTAGACATGCTAGATGAAGCCGTAAACAGGCAGTTATAGTTTAGAAATGCAAGTTAAATATTGAGCAAGACAGAATTAGACATGCTAAACAAGACAATATATAGGAACAAGAATGGAACTCATAATTGATGAACTAAAACAGTAATGAAGCACACAAAGTTTTAGATTTCAAAAATTAAACTGGCACATACCAGTTAAGGAAGAGAACACAGAATATAAAGCAGGTGCAGTTCAATATCTAGCCTTGGCTTATAGCCGGCTAGACCAGTGAATATCACAAGTAGTAGAGAAGAAAAGAGAGCTTTAGAGTGTAAGTGTGTTTGTGAATTGATGTTTGTGTCTTAGCAGTAAAATATAGGAGAGCTTATATAGCAGTTTAGGAGCAGAGCAGAAAAAGGTAAAAGAAATCAACACTCAGCAATTAAGGAAATAACAGAATCAATTTACATGCAAAATCATCATAGTCTCCCCTTAATTAAGGGTAATTACCCAATGGTAAAGGACAAGAGATATTTAAGGAAAGAAAATCAAATCAGATGTAAGTAAAGAGGTAAATAAGCATAAGTCTAATTGAGGAAACAATCGTGAAGAATCAGTAAATATCACAGGTGATAGAATAAGGTAAGAAGGCCAACAAAAGTCACAAATAAGGGCAAGGATTATGTACATAAGTTTTAGCAGAACAAATCAGTAAATCACAATTCAAAGTAGTCCTGATTTACGGGGAGGAAAATACCAGTTTCCACAAATAGACAAATAGGCTAAATAAAATTTCATTAACACATAGAAATTAGCCAAAAATTGGCTCAGAATCTCTAATAGAGATGAACTAGGGTAAAAATCACAAGGCACTAAATTAGGCTAAGGGAAAATCATGAAAGTCAAAGCACAGAACGAAACAATGCAACAAGTAACACGAAAAAACCTAGAATCGAAGCAAAATGTAAGAAAATTAGGGGTTTAGTATAAATCGACTAGGGTTTAGGCAAACTTAACATAAATCGGTCAAAATCACATAAGAACAGACGATTAAACATTCAAAAATCAGGAAACCTTTGAGAAAATGACTTTCAGTAAACCCTAACTTTAAAAAAATGGAAAATCAGTTGAAAAACCAGAAATCTTTCAAGAAAACATGTGAGATAGGTTCGATTCATCTCAGATCTGTACAGATCTGAGAATATCAAAGATAATGATTAGGGTTTTCAGAAGTAACTCAGAGATGAGAACATAGACTTAGAAATCCATAAGTTCAAGATGAAAATAAGAAATCCTTACTCGAACTCAAACCAGAATGGCCTGAAACAGGCGAAAAAAAACCAAAGATGTAAGCGGACTAACCCTGGCCCCTTGAGGACCTTAGAGATGGAAGTACCCAGCATAGGAGAGGCCATTAGAGGCTTGGGGTAGTGAGAAATTACCATGACGGTAGTGGAAGAGTGACAGCGAGGGTGAATTAGGGTTAGAGTTAGAGAGCGTTTAAGATTAGAGGGAACGAAAGGGGGGAGAAAATAAGAGACAATGAAAGGGTTTAGGGGGTCGTTTGGGTTAATATAGTAAGTTTAATCGTGGACCATTGATCAAAATGATCAACAACCACGATTAAACGGAGCTATTGGGTAGGGTAATGCAGATTGGGCCTAAGGGAGTTTTGGTTTTGCTTTTATAAGGTATTGGGCTGGTAGATTTTAGGCTAAAATTGAAATAAAAGAGGCTATTTGTTAAATACCCGAGACAATTGATTAAAAATAATTTCTAAAATAATTACTAATTATAAAGAATGAATTTCATGCATAGAAATGTTTTAAAAATAGTTATTTAGTATTTAAAAATGCAAATGATTAATTTTTGGTAAGATAATATAAAAATGTACGCATGGGCTATAATTGCAAAGTTATTGCAATTATAGTCAAAAGTTACCAATTTGGCTATTTATGAAATAATTTGGACTCAATAGGACCATAATAGTAATATTAAATCAAGACATGTTCTAAATTCATTTGTGATGCAATTTTACAATTATTTATACGAAGAAAATATAGAAATAAATTAATTTAAAGATGTAAAAATTATGGAAAAATACTCATTGATGTTAATGCATAGTTTTAAAGGTATATATGCATTTCAAAAAAATATTATAGGAAAATATTGGGTATCAACAATTGCAAGGCTCCGCTATCCCATGACCACCCTCTCAAAGAAGCACCCGGCCGAATCACCTTCTTTGCAATTCACTTCTACGCGAAGCATAATTCCTGACTCTTCCCAAAGCTTGAACATGAATATATGATGCCAATTATAGAACACATTCTTCAATTCCTTTGCTCAAATTACTACTTATGTTCTCTTTCCTTAGTCGTGGTAACCCATCAATATGCCTATAACTAGAAATCTCACAAATAGGCGGCCAGGCAATCCAACCGTAGGTGGTGGGACTCTCCCACTTAGTTTGAAACCACTATTACACAACTTTGGAACCCATCAAGATTCTTTATCTCTCATTTACATGACCTTGCGTAATGAAACAACCAGATTCCTCGAAATCCTTCCTTTAGCATTTCATGAACACTTTGAATCTCTAGCAACACTCACATATTAGACCTCTTACCGGATAGTTAATAGAATCCTTTGCCGAAGCTTTGCCAACCATGCGACTGCTGATGTGCTCATAGGAGACATCCAAATGTGGAGGCTACGTGCCGACATCTTCTAACGTCACTGCAGGGTACAATTACTACGACATCAATAACCCATCCTGAGCCCATACTCATCCACCAGTTGCACAAGTCCATTCACTCATCGTGGACATTAACTAAATGTGTGATAATATCTTTCAATTCAAAGTTATGTTGTATCCTTCTTTATAACAAGCAGCTCCTTTCCGTCATATCAAATCTCCCGCCATTATGCTCGCCAATATTTCAAATTACGCTCATAGACCCAATCACCATCCACTAAAAATTCCTAAATCACTCCAAACTTTCCTCAAGGGTGTAGTTATCCTGCCACTGAATCCACGTGCTGCTCTGCCACTTTCCCACTTTGGTCAAACCCTCTTCTTTAAGAAACTATTCGACTTCCATTTCTTACACTTGGACTTCTAGAATTTTAACCGCCGTCTGACACTTTCCACATGTCCTTCATCGACCTTTGCCGCTCAGCTGATGCCATAGATCAAAAATCTAACTCAATAGCTCTTGAACTAATAAACCGCTGCTAACTTTAAACCTCTCCGGAGATCATCTCTTCTCGAGCCATCGACATTATAAACATTGATTCCATCTTGAACTACTACACCCCGCTATCTCTAACAGCCGCTTCTCCATTGCTATCTTATAATTTCCTGCCCGAAAGACGAATTGTAGAAGGTCTTAACACCAGCGAACTTAGTACATTCAACAAGGACAACGGCATCTCATCACAGATGAAAATTCCATCACGTGCGCAAATACCAAGCCTCGTTACTCTATCAACCCAAATCTGAACATTCTTAGCCCGATTACCTTTCCCCCGCCGGGAATAAAATATCGAATCTCTAAATCATGAACTGAGTAAACCTCCCTTCGAGTCATTCACTGCCTCGACACATAGGCAATCATCCTAATATCACATCAATACTGCATGACAACCGTTCATAAGTACCATGGCAATTTGCGCCTAGCCTAAAAGCTCTCAAAAGTACGACTACTAAGCTGAAACGACAGAATATCCTTCCACAAGGCGACGACAATAGTCAAATCAACTACGTAGGGAGAAACATCCCGAACCACCCTGTAGTACCTTTAAAATTTCTCAATTCCTGATTTATAATAAGTGCTTCACATCGCATAATATCGATTGGGAAGGAAACAAAGGCATAAACCTCAAAGGAATCAAATCGTACGATGAGGAAATCAAGAAGGGAAGTACTCCTAATAACCCTTTAGCCTCCCAAAGATAAGTACAGACGTCTCCGTACCGATCCACGAGACTTTACTAGACTTGCTCATGACTTGTGAGACCTAAGGGAACCTAGTGCTCTGATACCATGTTGTCACGACCCAAAATCCACTAAGGGTCATGAGGGCGCCGGACACCACTGTCGGGCAAGCCAACACTAAATAACTAGTGTGAGAACGTGATTTTTACCCTATATATGAGTTTATTCCCATAAAATTCAAACAAATAATTTTTCCTTATTTCTTACAATTTGTGTGAATTTCGTACTAATTGTTTACATGC
>MU727644.1:0-29025 GCA_026770625.1 Nicotiana glauca
AGATTGTGAAAGGCGAATTAACGACGGAGGATAGGCTATATGTGCATGTCATGGCCATTAGAGTTGGTATCCGCGGTTGATAGGTTTTATTTTATAATTTTTCTTTTTAGAGAGTCATCCTTTTCCTTTGTCTTTTCTTCTGTTCCTTTTATCTTTCTCATTTCATCGAAAAATTCCCCAACAGAGTCTGTTTTGTCAAGACAAGTGAGAAATGACTTCAAAATTTGCCACCAGCCTTCCAGTTATGCAAGACGGGATCTGATTAGAACATCCAAGTGGTATAAGTCAGGAGGAACAAGTGCAAGGCCAGTGTCCAGAAGGATATTCCCCAGTAAGAGAGGATTGACAAAAGGATGGACCAGTGTCAGGAAGGATATCCCCAGCAGAAATCAAAGGTTATAAACCTCAAAGCCAAGGCCCGTGGACAAATCAAGAAAGAACAATGCAGAGAGCGATGGACGTGATTTGGGGGAAATTCAAGTGAGAATTCCTGAGCTATGCCACAAAAGAAGAGAGATATCCCCAGTAGAAAAGGTATTTTCAGTGAAACCGATGAACGAAGAAAGGGGTTTATCAGCAAAACATGCAAAATCTTCAAAGTGGAATCAGCTGTCATGGAAATGATATGGACTCAGATAAGAGGATTAAGTACAAAACAACGGTGAGAAGTTTGTGAATAAAGAGTCCTCGAGAAGGTCAGAAGGTATCGGCCAAGTTTCAAGACGGTCGAGCAAGAAGAGGAGAACCATCCCAGCAGGAGCATCACAACCAACCACTGCATTTTAAACTGACAGAATTTTCTTTGATGTGAGCAGGGACGGGAAATTTCATTGATGGCAGAGAGGCATGATACAAGGAAGATTATCAAACTGGGGCAGAAAATTTTCCTTTCATTTTTGAAAATTTTCTGGAAATCAGGTATCCACTTGGGGAAGAAGGAAGATAAGACAAGTCTTAAGGGAAGTAGGATTTGAACCAATGCTATTCCCAGCAGTGTTGAAAGAAGGAAATAACAAGTTTTAATGAAGGAAGTTGTATCCCCAGCGTGCAGAAACAAAGGATGAAACTTGTGTCATCCCCAACAGTTTTCATAATAATAAAGCACCAGTTTTGAAGGAATGAAAATTTCCCGGCAGGGTTATCCCCAACAGCTTTTAGAGGAGCGTAACACAAGTTTTAAGGGAAATAGTTTTGAAAAAAAAACAAAAAAAACCTAAAACTATCCCCAGCAACGTTATCATCAGCAGCGTTATCCTCAGCTGATAACATTTTTATCCCCAGTAGTGTTGAGAGAAAATAAAAGTTTTGAAAGAAGTAGTTTTGAAAAAAAAATAGTATTATCCCGAGCAGGTAAGTAAATAATTCCCCAGCAGTTTCGAGGGAAGACAATACGAGTGCAGTTTTAAAGTTGTTGAAGTCGGGAACCCGCCCGTAGAACGGAGGCGATTTATTTTAAAAGTTGTTGGTTGAAGTCAGGAGCCCGCCTGAAGAGAGGAATGGCAATTTATTTTAAAAGTTGTTGGTTGAAGTCAGGAGCCCGCCTGAAGAGAGGAATGGCATTTATTTTAAAAGTTGTTGGTTGAAGTCAGGAGCCCGCCTGAAGAGAGGAATGGCATTTATTTTCAAGGTTATTGTTGAAGTCAGGAGCCCTCCTGAAGAGAGGAATGGCGATTTATTTTAAAAGTTGTTGGTTGAAGTCAGGAGCCCGCCTGAAGAGAGGAATGGCGTTTATTTTCAAAGTTATTGTTGAAGTCAGGAGCCTGCCTGAAGAAAGGAATGGCGATTTATTTTAAAAGTTATTGGTCAAATTCAGGAGCTCACCTGAAGAGAGGAATGGCATTTATTTTAAAAGTTGTTGGTTGAAGTCAGGAGCCCGCCTGAAGAGAGGAATGGCATTTATTTTCAAAGTTATTGTTGAAGTCAGGAGCCCACCTGAAGAGAGGAATGGCATTTATTTTAAGTTGTTGTTGAAGTCAGGAGCCCGCCTGAAGAGACGAATGGCATTTTATTTTTAAGTTGTTGTTGAAGTCAGGAGCCCGCCTGAAGAGAGGAATGGCGTTTATTTTAAAAGTTGTTGGTTGAAGTTAGGAGCCTGCCTGAAGAGAGGAATGGCATTTTATTTTCAAAGATGTTGCTGAAGTCAAGAGCCCGCCTGAAGAGAGGAATGACGATTTATTTTAAAGTTGTTGATTGAAGTCGGGAGCCCGCCTGAAGAGAGGAATGGCGATTTATTTTGCAAGTTGATGTTGAAGTCAGGAGCTCGCTTTAAGAGAGGAATGGCATATTATTTTTTGAAGTTTGTCGTTGAAGTCAGGAGCCCGCCTGAAGAGAGGAATATATGTTGTTGAAGTCAGGAGCCCTCCTAAAGAGAGGAATGACGGTTTTATTTTGAAAGATGATGTTAAGGTCAAGTGCCCGCCTGAAGAGAGGAATGTTGATTTTTATTTTCCAAGTTGATGTTGAAGTCAGGAGCCCGCCTGAAGAGAGGAATGGTGATTATATTTTCAAAGTTGTTGTCGAAGTCAGGAGCCCGCCTGAAGAGAGGAATGGCGATTTTTATTTTCCAAGTTGATGTTGAAGTCAGGAGCCCGCCTGAAGAGAGGAATGGCGATTTATTTTCAAAGTTGTTGTTGAATATTTTAAAAGTTGTTGGTTGAAGTCAGGAGCCCGTCTGAAGAGAGGAATGACGTTTATTTTTTAAGTTGTTTTTGAAGTTAGGAGCCCGCCTGAAGAGAGTAATGGCGTTTATTTTAAAAGTTGGTTGAAGTGAGGAGCCCGCCTGAAGAGAGGAATGGCATTTATTTTAAAAGTTGTTGTTGAAGTCAGGAGCCCGCCTGAAGAGAGGAATGGCGTTTTATTTTCAAAATTATTGGTTGAGGTCGGGAGCCCTCCCATATAACAGAGGAATACATTCCAGTCTTTACGTTTCAAGTCTTGAAGTCAGTAATCCGCCAGAAGGCAGAGGGTTACAACAGAAAATCCCCAGCATAAATCCAAATTCAGAAATCAGAAGAAAGGCAACAACGGTCGGAAGAAGGCAGTTCAAGCTTCGAAGAAAAAAAATAATTCGAAGCTCACAGGAAGGAAAAATAATTCGAAGCTCAAAATAAGGAAATAAGCAGTTCAAGTTCGGCAATCAAGAGATGCCGACGAGTCAAGGCAGAAGAGAAGAAACATCGGAAGAGACACATATCAACAAGAGACACAAGAGCAAGTTTAAGAGCTAGATAAGATCTTGTAACTCATAGACTAGCTTAGTCTAGCTTCTTACTCTCTTTCTAGCCTGGTGTAATAAGGAGGTTGGCAAGCAGTAGCGGCAGCAGCAACAACAGTAACAGTAAAACCACAGTCTTATGGTAGTCTCAGCTACCAAAAAATTTTCTCGAACTATATTGACCTGATTCCGTTTTAGCCAGGGATATGTAGAAGACATTTTGAAGCAAAGGTTCGGTCAAATCTTTTCAAAAATGCTTCACACGGAGTACTCAAATGGGCAAAAATTGCCTGCTCACTTTATCTTTGTACGAAAACTCTTCGTGTTTTCGGACAAAGAGGGGCAGCTGTAAGCACGTGATTTTTGCCCTATACGAGAACTACTCCCAAAAAAAGTTCAAAATAAAATAGCTTTCTTTTGTGTGCAATTTTGTGAATTTCGTGCTATTTTTCTCTTATTTTTCGCATTTGTCCGTGCATGTTTATTCGTTAAAATTAATGAAAATACAAAAATATGTTGCATTTGCATTTAGAGGTTTGTTTTACAAAATGAAAAATAAAAAAATAATGCACTTTGTATTTTTAGCATTTAGTGTCCAAGTTGTGTGATTTTTTTTTTAATTGGTGTTTACCTTTATGTGATAATTATTATATAGAGTTAATTAACATTTTAAGATAATTTTAGTTTTTATAATTTAATCTAGGATTTTTTGTTAGGAAATAAAAAGAAAAAGAAAAGAAAACAAAATATAGAAGAAAATCGGATTAGGCCAAATATATAGCCCAATTCAACAGCCCAAACCTCACCCTTTTACCCGGTCCAATTGGCCTGGCAATGTAGGCGTCAAAACGACGCCGTTCCCGTTACACCCCATCTTGACCGTTGATCTCACTTGATCAACGGTCCAGATCCCATCCCTCAACCCTTAACCAAACCCAACCTGATCCGTTTACCCCATAACCCGGTCCACACTTAACCAAAACGACCCCGTTTGACTTAAGTGACTTAATCTGGACCATTTGTTCCCATCATCCAACGACTCAGATTAATTCTCTCAATTTCAATATACCAAAGACCCCAAACCCTACCCCAATCTCATTTACCCAAACACCCCCTCTTCGTCTCTAAGCTTCAGTGACGGACTCAGAGTCCTCCGCCTCACTCCTCCGCTCCCCAAAAATTGCCTCATGGCGGTTCCGGTGGTCCAAACAGCCCCAAAATTACACCACAGCCTCCCCGCGACGTCCTCTCTCCAAATCCCCAATCAGTATTCCTCGAATCATTACCATCATCTTTGAATCTTTGTTCGAAGTTTAGTCAAAAACCCTAATCCGCCTAATCACCACCAAGTTAACACCCTAGGTCCCCCTCCTTTCCCTATGACCATATCTAGCCCTAGTTTTCCTCGAATCACCCAGAACCCTTCGAATCTCAGTTTGAAGACATGAACCCTAGCGCCGCCACAAAATTCCCCGGTGGCAGCGCCAACCCTAAACTGTCCCAAATCAACACCAGTTGACCACGAGACCACCCTCGTCCTTAATCCCATACCAGCTTTGTTCGAATTTTGTCCAAGCCTGTCGAATCTTAAATCGAACAAACAAACCGTAAAACAACCCAAAAACTAGAATCGTTCCGAAGTGGGGAAATTTGAGGTTTTAATCGACCTTAGTCGAATGTTCTCAGTCAAGAACACTCGATTAAGGTCCGTTTGGACCTCAAAAATTCGAATCGAAGTTTCAAACGGGAACTGTGCATAGTTTAGCCTGTAATTTTGAGGTATTTTCCTTCTTTTCGTTTTCTATTTTTGTTGCTATTTATCTGTTTAAGCTTCATTGTATTTCATCATCTTTTCTAATTTATTTCTCCCTTCTCCAACAAACCTTTTTCTAGTCCAATTTTCATCACTGGTTTGATAGTATATCTATTTAGGCTGTTGAATCGTTTGAACACATTTGTTCGTTGGTGTGACTTTAAAGTCAGTGGCCATAAGTTCTTGTAAAAAGGAAAATTGTAACTGTGCCTGTAGACGTTTGTTGTTACTATTGGTTTAAATTGTTGCATTTGTATTATGTTTGATTCCCTGTTAGAAATCCAAATACTGAGTTTCAAATGATTAGGAGGCATATTTGTTGTCAAAACTAAAGTTGCACTCTGCCCAGTCCACTTAATAGTTCAATAGGATGTTGTCCTGAATCATTATTCTTATTTTTATGCCATTTATTCTGATTTGAGCTCTAGCTTGAACTATTCGATTGAGCCTGATAAGTTGTATTGGTTATAGCTGCCGTAGATTCAGTCCAGTGTTTAATTAGGAATTAGTTTGGGTTAATTGGTGTTTAAGTTAATTGATTAGGTGAATTGGTCATAACTGATGGGCAGTAAATCACAGGGGATTAGGGCAGTAGATTTCAGTAGTTTCAGGGGTATTTTGGGACTTAAAAATTGATGAATTGTTAATTTGAGTGTTCTGTCCATTAAGCAATAATGTACCATTAAAATAATACCTTTGTTTAATAAATAGTGGGGAATAAGACATATTAACATGGGAGATTTAATAGAAAAGATTAAACAATAGGCTGCCCATGCATAACTTTGAATTAAAAATGACACAAGACACTTAGTACTGGGGTGTTAGAGAATATTATGGGCAGATATGTTATCCTATTATTTTAGTGTCCCAAAAGTAATAAAGGTTCAGTTTTGTATAAATATAGAACATTCTGGACAGAGAGGGGGGCTTCCTTTTTGGGCTGGTTTTTGAATCCTAAAAAATCAGTTTCTTAGAGAGTTTAAGGGTTTTTTTTCAGATTCTTAAGGCTTATAGAGGATTTTTTAGATTCTTACAGATTAAAGAGTGGTCAGTTTTTGAGAGCATAGGAAAGGTTTGAAAAAGAAAAAAGGGGTACTGTTCCATCGGGTTTTCTATATAAAATCTGGGGTCTGTTGGTGCATTTGGTTTCATTTCCTAACTGTTGAAGCTTCATACAAGCTCCTGGGTTCAATTATAAATCAGTTTGGTCTCGGTTGAGTCAAGTACTTGGTTATTTGTTAATCGTGTTCATGCTTGGTTTCTGTTTGGTTTTCTCAACTCATTTCTGAATTGCTGCTGGTTATCTGCTGTTGTGTTGCTGCTACTGTTAATTGCTGCTACTGACTTTCTTCTTGTTCTTCTGCTCCTTCTTGATTTCAAATCCAGGTACACATTTATGAGCTCACTTTGGTGTAACTGAGAAGAGAAGTTGAAATAAAAATGTTCGCAGATTTATGTTTGTTGATAGGATTTTGTTGTTTAATTTGATAGATTGTAGCTAAGTATATGTAGTTGATTCTAATTCTTTGTTTTATGTCATATGGATATTAGACATACACATAGACTCTCATGAACTGTTGCTCTATTTCAGTTTACTCCCATAAGTATGAGAACTCTGTAGTTGGTAATTTTTGGCTTAACTTGTGTTACTAGCATGGTATAGTGTTATGTAATGAAGTTTGGTTCTTCAGTAAGAATAAGAACTAGTTAATATTTCAGCATGTTATTTCAATATTCACAATTATAAGATCGCTAGTCATGTGAATGAATAATGTTAATTAGAACAAGGTCAGTAGTTCTTGAATGTTAGTGATTAATGTTATTTTTAAGTTCAACAGTTGTAAAAACTAGGTCCAATTGGTTCTGAAGTCAGGTAGTTAATCCCAATAGTCCGGTTTATCTAATAAGGTTAGTTAGAATTAGTTTGAGAATAGTTAGTATGTTTTGTATCAAGTTCATGATTTTATTGTAATTCTTGACTTTAATGATATGCACCAATAGACAACGGAATAAGAAAATATGATCGTGAGTTGAAACGCAAGCGGACGTTAAATAAATTGTTGGCCCGTTAGCCCAGGGACTCGATCTTTGGGTCTCCAGACGTCCCGTTAAGCTTGTCCGGTTTGGATTGGCCCCAAGGCCCACTTGTCAGCGTTTGGGTTTTGAGTTAGGTAGTGGGTTCAAATTAAAAGGTTCCCCCCTTTTTTATTTGAATCCGGACTTGAACTTGAAGGGCGATTTTATAATATTAAATAATTAGGGCCTTTTCTTCATTTTTAGAGACAAAATAAAATAGAAAATCATAGTCGCTTTAGGATATCCTTAAATAATAAATGAGACGAGCCTCGCCAAATAAAAAATACAAAATTGCGGGGCCCTCAATAAATGGCTAAAATAAAATACTTAGATTCCGGGATGGGCCGTTTAGCGAATTTCACGATTTTTCCCAAAGATAATAACGCGTTAGACTCTTTAGGCGCGGTTTTAATAATTTTTACCTTCTTAAACTCGGGTGTGCATTTCATGTGACCCAAATTCAAGTTCCAAAACGTCGAATAAAATATGTTCAGGATTGCGGGTGCATTTCATGTGACGTGATCCAAAGACATGTTTTAAACGACGCTCAATTTTCTTTTAAATAATAATAAAAACGGTTTACGGTTAAAAAATACATAAGCTAAAGCATGTTGTAAAATCAGATAAATAAGCCAAATATGATAGTTGAGCGACTGTGCTAGAACCACGGAACTCGGGAATGCCTAACACCTTCTCCCAGATTAACAGAATTCCTTATCCGGATTTCTTGTTCGCGGACTTTAATACAGAGTCAATCTTTTCCTCGATTCAGGATTCAAACCGGTGACTTGGGACACCATAAATCTCCCAAGTGGCGACTCTGAATCTCTCAATAAACGAATCCCGTTTCGATTGTCCTTTAATTGGAAAAACTCCCTCTACTACACCCCCTTAGCAAGGTGCAGTAGGAAAAAAGGAGGTGTGACAATTATCACCAATTCTCACCTCCCCCTTGAGAATTGGAGAGTGTAATTACACCTCTCAAATTACACCCAATCCTATGCTGACCAAGTAATTACTTGGCCAAACAAACATGCCAAACTGTGTAATTACACCAAATTACACCCAAATCCAATTCCTATGGGGCTTTCCAAACATGCTCTTAAAGAGAAAATAGTGAGTATCTCTAATAGAAGTATTGAACTCCTCCTTATTCTAAATTGATTTAGTTTTATAATTCTATTTCCATATCCAATAGGAAATCAACTAACAAACAGTTCGACTGATGAAGGTGTGACGACCCGACCCGTCGTCACATGGGTTACCGCTCCGTTTCTCCCATTTTCTACTTCTTTATGCTTCATTATAAGTGTATTGTGCGAACGAGTTGATTTTGATTGATTTTAGAAGGAAATGAGACACTTAGTGTTTTTAAGGAAGGCTTGTTTTGGAAAAGTCAACCGAACGTTGACTTATATCTTAGGAGGCTCGAATATGGATTTCGATGATTCAGTTAGCTTCGATGATTTGTGACTTAGGAGTGTGATCGAAAGTAATTTTGGAGATCCGGTGTAGAATTAGGCTTGAATTGGCGAAGTTAGTATTTTGCAAATTTCGATTGATAGGTGAGATTTTGATCTGAGAGTCGGAATGGAATTCCGAGAGTTGCAGTAGATCTATTAGGTGATTTGGGATGTACGTGCAAAATTTTAGACCATTGGAGGTGATTTGGTTTAGGTTTTTTATCGAATGCGTATTTCGAAAGTTTTTAAAGAACTTAGGCTTGAATTCGATGAGAAATGATGATTTTTGTGTTGTTTGAGGTGTTTTAATGATTGGAACAAGTTTGAATGATGTTATAGGAGGTGTTGGTATTTTTGGTTGAGGTCCCAGGGGGCCTCGGAATGATTTCGGATGGTTAACGGGAAGTTTGGACTTAAAAGATTCTAAATCCACTTATGCTTCTGGTATTTCCGCTTCTGCGGAAATGAGACCGCAGAAGCAGTTCCGCAGGTGCGAGAGAGAGGGTCGCAGGTGTGGTTTTCTGAGAACTCGTCAGGGACCGCATCTGCGGAGTCGCAGATGCAACTGGTGGACCGCAGATGCGGCCTGGGCCTTAAATGATTTTTCCGCAGAAGCGAAGGGGGTAACCGCAGAAGCAGTGTCGCATATGCGATCTGGGAGCCGCAGATGCGGAAAGGCCTGGGCAGAGGTATTTAATTTCATCTTCGCGAATTTTTGAAGGGTTTCATATTTTTAACTCGGACTTGGAGGATTGTGGGCGATTTTGAAGAGAGATTTCAAGGGGTTTCAATAAGGTATGGATTCTTGGAATTAAAACACAATTTTATGGTGTAAATACAAGGATTAGAGCTGAAAACTCATGTAATTAAGGGGTAAAAATGGTGGATTAGGGCTTGAAACTTAAGAGAGTTAAAATGGGGATTTGAGGGGTCATTTGAACTCCGATTTTGATAATCTTTTTATGTATAGACTCGTGGGGAGATAAGGAATCCGTTGATGTTAAATTATTTTGATTTTCGAGAATACTCGGGGCCCGGATTTTGCTAATTTCGAGATTTTTTGCTATTTTTCGATTGTTTTCGATTGGGTATTGTTCCATTGGTATATTGTGATGTATTCGTTTTGATTTTGATAAGATTCGGCGCACGAGGAGGTCGATTTGAGAGGCAAGGGAATAGCGAGCTAGGATATTGGCCGGCTTGAGGTGGGTAATAGATATAAATGATCTCCTGAGGGTTTGAAACCCCGTATTTGCATATCGTAGTGCTATATTGAGGTGACTTGTACGCTGGGTAGCGAGCGTGGGGTAGAGCATCATCGGGGATTGTGACTTGGTCCGTCCAGACAGATGAATATACTATGTATTTGACTGAAATTCGCTTATTATCATTATAATTGAGTTGATTGCTATATTTGGGCTTCGTGCAAATTGATTGAATCCTTCAGGGATTGCTATTACTGGTTTCTTATCATTTTTACATATTATTGAACTCAATCCTAGTATTTAATACTGTTTTGCAAACTCAGCCACCTTTTCTCAAACTAGAAACTTAATTAATATTTTTAAATGAAGTTTGCGCTGAATATTTCTATAATATTATGCCCGAGAGGCTTATGTGAGGTTGGACTGAGTATGAGATCGGGCTGCGCGCCGCAACAGTATGATATTGATATTGATATGAGGCCGAGGGACTAGTTGATACCACGAGATGGCTTATTATTGCGCTTGGGCCGTAAGGGGCCCCTCCCAGAGTCTGCATACCCCCAGTGAGTGTCGTCGACGATAAATAAATGGAGCGGGCTACACGCCGCAACGGGTACTGGAGAGTACCGGTCTATGTGTTGCATTGCATATTTGATTGTCAGTTACTTATTTATCTGTTGTGGTATTTCCATAATTATTTTCATTGATTTACTGATTTTATACTACTTGGCTTAACTTGCTGTATTTATAGAATTACTTTGTGCCTATTCAGGATTTCTTATTCTCAGCCTTTATTTATGTTTATTACTCACTGGGTTGGAGTACTCACATTACTCCTTGCACCTTGCGTGCAGATCCAGGTACACCTGAGGCTGTGTGAGGACTTCTTTGCCTAGCAGCTTATCCGGGAATATTAAGGTAGCTGCATTGACGTTCGGAGTCCTGATCTTCCTTCTATCTTATTCCTTTATTTCTGCATTTCTAGAGAACGATATGTAGTAGGTTGATACTCATGTATTAGAGGCTCAGACTTGTGACACCGAATTTTTCGGGCTGTGTAATTGTTTTATATTTGGGATTTCCGTATGTTAAATCTATTTCAGGATTTCAGTATTATGACTTAGTAATTTATCTATGTTAATTAATTCATGAACTGTATAAAATGGTTAAAGTTATTAAATTGGTCAGGCTTGCCTAGCAGTGTGTTGGGCGCCATCGCGACCGAAGTTGGGGTCGTGACAGAAGGGATTAACCAACCAAGTGGTATTATTAAAAAAAAAAAAGGAGTAAAATAAGAGTAGTATTTGTTCTACCAACAAATTAGGTGCCCCATATATGACAAGAATTTGTTCCTTTTATTCCTTTTAAAACTAATGAACATACTTTAGCTAGATATTATTATTTTTAGTGTTTTACCTGGAGAATGCATGGCATGATATGTTGATTTTGGCGTTGTTAAAAATATGCAAAATAAAATAAAATTACACAGAGTGAGTAAAAAAGATCGCCTAAAACTTTAATATAATGTCAAACTAATAAATAAATAAAAACACGAGAGACCATTTTGGTCACAGAGACTTAATAGCTATAGAACTTGTATTTCTTGAGAGACCAATTTGGTCATAGAAATCCAGGAGCAAACCTTGTTTCTTTTTTCCGTTCCTTGCATTACTTTCTTAAATAAGGAAGGTTTCATGATTACACAAGGAGTATAACAGTAATCATGAAACCTTCCTTATTTCATTTTTCCGTTTCTTACATTACTTTTTTAAATAAGGAAGGTTTTACGATTATACAAAAGTGAGTTTTAATTAATTTTACAGC
Organism: Nicotiana glauca; assembly: GCA_026770625.1. Classification (NCBI taxonomy): domain Eukaryota; kingdom Viridiplantae; phylum Streptophyta; class Magnoliopsida; order Solanales; family Solanaceae; genus Nicotiana; species Nicotiana glauca. Next base: position 11,596 of record MU727644.1, read on the forward strand.
ACTAAATATTAAAAAAATAATTAAATTACAACTTTGGAAAATATAAAATATATACTTAGATGGTAATAGAGACGAACAACATTTAGCTATCCCGTATATATAGACACACACACGTGCATCCTGTATTAATAAGTACAAACTTTAAAAGCCATTTAGAAAATGTGTTTGAATTATGGAATTAAAGAAAAAATTTGAGTTCTTGAAAATGATGAATTAATGTTGATCTTTTAATTTATCTAAATCCTAAAAGATGAGTCTTATTACATAGATGAAGTAGTTGAGTGCAAAATAATTGGATATTTTTTTAACTTGAATTAACGAAAATTTTATTTTATGGGGACTTCCTTCATACAAAGTCCTAAACTCTTAAACCTAAGAAAAAAGAAACATAGATCAGCCAAAAGGAAATTCCATGCCTGCAGGGCGTGCATGCACATTCTTGGTCCATTGTGGCCCTTTCCTTATTTAATGCTATCTAATCTTATTGTCAATTTTTTGTCATCTACCATGTAAATAAAGGAAGCGATCATTATTAATAAACAAAATCTTAGAACGGCTCTTTCATCCTAAATCACAACGGAATAAAGAATAAATACATGCAAGAATGAATTGATTATCTTCATATTCAGGAAAGCCGAAAAGAACTATTAATAAATAGCTCATATAAAAATAGTATCTAAAGAAAAAGTAAGATGCAAACTACTTAATATGAGCATTCAAGAGTTATTTATGTCTAATATTCCTAAGAATATTATTCGTGGGACGTGGCGATGCTTATTTTCGGTACACCAAAGAATTTTGGCAAAATATCTTAAATCAACCCTATGTCACGACCCATTTCGACGATAGGTCATGAAGGCGCCCTTGTCAGACAAGACGTTGCGGAACATTACTAAATTCATGTTACTTTTAATTAGAAAGAAGTGGAATAAACACTTAACTTGGAATTTAAACCAGAATAGCGAAATACTGTAAGTGATATAATTACACAACCCAAAATAATCATCTACCAAAGTATGTGCCAGAACCTGGTGTCACAAGCTATGGGCAACTAGTAGAATATACATCCGAAAGAATACCATACTATCCTACTGTCTGAGTCCAAATAGACAGAAAATAGGAATACAAAGAAAGACTCCTTCGGTTGCGAGTCGACATGGAGGGAAAGCAGCTCACCGTAGAAGTCCCAAGTCTGCTCACGGATGCGCACCGAAATGATAACCAGATCCACCTGCCACAGATCCTGTACAATTAAGTACAGAAGTGTAGTATGAGTACATAAAACAATATGTACCCAGTGAGTATCCCATTTAATCTTGAAGAAGTAGAGATGAGAGGTCGACTTGATACTTACTAGGGTCAATTAATATGCGAAGAGTTTATAATAATCATGGATATCTCAAGCTATTTATATTTAATAATCATGGAGTAACAGTTCTTTCCCAGCACTAACAAGAATGCTTGTATATAGTCTAAGCAAATATGTATCTCAGCCCTTGAAGGATTTCTAAGCAAAACACATGCAAATAATCACCGTGGAACGTACGGCCCGGTCCAACATAAAATAAACAGTGCACTACCGAGGGTCGAACGACTCGAATCATAGATGCATCGATTACACCACTCGCGAACTATCCATGCGACACGGTCAACATAAAATAAACAAACACCCTGCTCGCAAATCAATCATGCGACGCAGGTTCACACAAAGATACATGCTCAAATAGCCAATTAAGGATTTATCGGGGAACATTTGTCCCGTTAAAAGCCAGTCCTCTTTTAACAATTTAAGAAATTGAAGTTTAATCCTTTTAGAAATACATTTACTAATTCAATGCGATCTAAGATATCCAAGTTGTCAATGAGCTTACAATTAATCCAAGTATAGCACACTTTTGGGTCCTAACTACCCGGACAATAGCGTAATAGTCGCTACGCACTGTCACGACCCGGATTTCCTACCCTCGGGAGTTATGATGGAGCCTACTCGTAGAATCTAGGCAAGCCAAATTTAGTTACTTTTCCTTTAATAAACAAGCTTTTTAACAATCCTACGACAATAATATTTAAACAATGAAAAGTTAACAATAATAAGAGGAAGTCTTAAATTTAAATAGCTAAACAAGATATTGAATTCCAACATAATCTCTATCCAAGAACTGGAGTCACATACTCACGAACGTCTATGAGGTACTAAATACAAAGTCTAAAAGAAATATAAATCTGTTTATCCCGAATACAAAGAGATAATAGTCTAATGTAAGGATAGAAGGGAGACGTCGGGCCTGCGGATGCCTGCAAGGCTACCTTGTGTCTCTCCGGACTGAAGGTATGCTCCCGAACTAAAGCTGTTGCTGCTCGAAACCTGGACCTGTGCAAAAATGCACAGAGTGTAGCATCAACACAACCGACCCCATGTGCTGGTAAGTACCTAGCCTAACCCCGACGAAGTAGTGACGAGGCTAGACTGGACATCATATAAACCTGTGCAGTTATATATATGAGTACAACGGAAAATAGCAAGAACATAACAAATTAAACTGCGGAGGGGAGCATGCTTCAGGGGTAACAGTTAGAAACAAATATCAGGAATAATGGTAAGTACATCTACAGTTAACCTCTAGCAATAATGAATAAACAAGGCAACTTTCATATTCAACTCATCTCGTTGCAGGCGTGCAACCCGATCCCATTTTTCAATATCTCGTGGTAGGCGTACCACCCGCTCCCATTTCAATATATCAGGTGTGGTAGGCGTACCACTCGCTCTCATTTCAATATATCATGTGTGGTAGGCGTACCACTCTCTCCCATTTCAATATGTCATGTATGGTAGGCGTACCACTCACTCCCATTTCAATATATCATGTGTGGTAGGTGTCACACCTCCTTTTTCGCTACGCCTGCAGGTGCGTAAAGGAGTTTTTCCAATTAAAGGACAATTGAAATGGGGTTTATTATCAAGATTCAGAGTCGCCACTTGGGAGTTTTATGGTGTCCCAAGTCACCGGTTGAATCCCGAATCGAGGAAAAATTTGACTCTGTATTACAGTCCGCGAATCAGAAATCCGGATAAGGAATTCTGTTAACCCGGGAGAAGGTATTAGGAATTCCCGAGTTCCGTGGTCCTAGCACGGTCGCTCAACTGTCATATTCGGCTTAAATTATCTGATTTTAATACATGTTTTTACCTATGTGCTTTTATCTTTGAACCGCTTTTATTATAATTATTTTAAGAGAATTGCAACGTCATGAAAATACGTCTCGAATCGAGTCACATAAATGCACCCGCGATTTTTGACATATTTCGACTTCGTTGAGATTTGGATTTGGATCACATGAATGTGCACCCGAGTTTTAAGGAAGTAAATTATTAAAAAGCGCGCCTAAAGTGACTAACGAGTTATCATTTTTGGGGAAGGCCGTAAAATTTGCTAAACGGCCGATCCCGAAGTCTAAGTATTATTATATAAATATGTATCGAGGGCCCCGCAAATTATTTGTTTTGTTTAGCGAGGCTCATCTCGTTTTATTATCAAAAGTCAAACTTTAAGCAATCTATAATTTCTATGTTTATGTGTCTCTAATTCATGATTCTTATTCAGCACCATTATTTTTAACTAGTTATTATTTTTAAGCACCATTAGACCTGGGTCCATGACTCTTATTCAGCGATTCCTTTAAGCTTCAAATTCAGCCTAGTCAAAAAAGCAGAACACTATTGAATTCAAATGGGCCTCAAACGGACGCCCGTGGGTCCAAAGTTATCAAATGGGCGAGTATACTTCATTCAAGTTGACACCTAGATCAACATTCACAATTGGCAAATAGAAGAGGGTATTAATTTCCTTATCAAATTGTTATGCAAGGAATTTCAAAATTTATAGGACCTAATCTCATTAAAATCTAGGGGAAGTAACTTGATACATAATTCGGTCAGATTTGATTTTAAATTCTAAAGCTCAAATTTCTTTTTTTTTCTCTTTCATCTACTGGTGGATTACTGAATACTTCTGAAGGTGACAACTAGACTGGAAACATGATTCACGTTCGACGATAAGAGAAGCTTGATTATGTGACTTTATTTAACCCTATATGTGAACAGATTTATCACTATTTTTATGGTTACCTCTAACTAACAGTAATCACGACTTCATAACAGGACTACTGAATAGTAGAATCAAATGTTAACTCTTATGAACTTGAGAGATACATCACCGCATATATTAGTTATATCAAACCAGTAGAATTACTGAGCATGAGTCAAATTGAGTCTAAGCTATATCAAACCAATATACTTTAAATAATAGTAGCTAATAATGGATATCCAGCATTCATATAAGTGCAAATCACAAACAAAAAAAAATAGGGAATGAGAGCCATGCTTTATTTCATTCCCAATTTTGACAGCTACATTGAAACAATGTGTGATGTGTACCTGGATATTCGAAATATAAGAACAGAAGAAGGAGTCAGCAGCAGCAATACAACACAACAAATACAATAGCAGCAATAGATAACACCAGCAACAACAGCTTGGAATCCCGAACAACTCAAACCCAATCTTAAAACCAAAGTAACACTCGACCGCAGCCCAGGACCAGTTGTAAAACCGAACAGCAACAACAATACCAAACCAGAAACACACTCAAGCAAGGTGGGAAATGATTTGTAAAATCCAACAGTAATAGCCAACACTCAAATGATTCAGCTGAGACTTGAATTAGACCAAAACTGGACCAAAACTTCAATGGAAAAGTAAGACAATTGTATATGTAGGCATTCTCAGTCTGTTTTCAGTTTCAAACTGATCTTTTCAAGCTCTCAAAGGCTCTCCTTTTTCTTTTGTATGTTCAGTTCTCTATCCCTTTTCAAACTGAATCCTCTAACTCTGTCCTAAGTCGTCTCATTTTATACCCAAAACAGACCTCCTCACAACTCTCAAAAGCACCAATGAAAATGAGCCAAAGATATTCTCTGACAGCCCATTACTTTGTGTCTAATCTCTTTTTAATTCCCTTGTCCCCCACTAACCTTTGTCTTGTTCTATTTTTAATTCACTTGTTCCCCACTAACCCTTGTCTTTTTCTTTATTAATATCACGCGTGTATGGGCAGCCTATTTTTATATTCAATTAAGTATAGGCATCCCTTTTAATTAATTTCCCCATGTACTATATTTTGTTCCCCACTATTATTAAACAAAGATATTAGTTTAATGCTACCTTAGTACCTTACTGTCAGACCACTTAAACTGCCCATTTCAAAAATTATAAAATCCCCAAATTACCCCTGAAACTACTAAAATTACTACCCATCAGCTATAACCAATTCAATTTGAATTCAATTAGCAATTCAAGCGAGAACTCAAATCAGATCAAATGGCATCAAAATAAGAACAAAGATTCCGAACAAAAATCCTATTGAACTATTAAGATCAAATCTGACTGACACAGATACGTGGGAATAACTAACTATATTCACAACTCTAAACTAAATAAAATGAATGAAACACTGTAATATACTGGATGAAAATGAATTGAATTTATATGCAAAATGATGAACAACAAAAACAGGGTGCCAAACATCACACAAAATGAGACCATTTGAACCAGTAATAAACACCAAACAATTACATGAGTAGTCACGGTTTTGTACAAGAATATTACGGACATTGGCTTTTCAAATCAAGCTAAAGAAAAAAGACATTCAATCGATTCAAACGACTTATAATACGTGCTAATTGATCAGAAGAAAAACTGGCCCGGAAAAAGGTCCGAAGGAGGAAGAAGAATCAATTGACAAAAATGATGAATTACAATGAAACTTAAACAGATAAACAACAACAAAAAATAAAAACAAAAAAGAGAATAAATACCTTAAAATTTCAGAACTAGCTCCCATTTGTTTTAGTCGAAACTTTCACTTATGTTTGAAGTCAAAACGGACCTTAATCGAGTGTTCTCGACTGAGAACACACGACTAAGGCCGGTCACGACCTCAATTTTTTCCTTTTGGATTGATTCCCAGTTTTTGGTTCTTCTATGGTTCGTCCAGTTGATTTAAGATTCATCAAGTTCCGGCTTGATTCGGGTGGAACTGACATGGGATTTGGGACAAGGGAGTTTGGGTGGTCAACTGGTGTTGATTTGGGGTGGTTTAGGGTTGGCACCGACACCGAAGGATCTTGTGGTGGCGCTAGGGTTCATGTATTCAAATTGATATTCGAGGAGGGGGGTCGGGATTCGAAGGAAACCAATGGTGTTCTAGTGGTGAGGGAGGTCCAGGGGTCAAGAGGTGTAAGTTTGGTGGCCATTGGATGAATTAGGGTTTTGGCTGATTCGTCGATTGAAGATTCAAAGACACGGGCTGGGATTTGAGGGCTAAAGTTCAGGGATTTGCAATGGGGAGGTCAAGGGGGTTCTATGGTGTGAAGATGGAGGCGTTTGGACCACCGGAACCGCCGTGAGGTGATTTTCGGTGGGTGGAGGGCGGCGGAGGACTATTTGGTCTCTGAGAGCTCAGAGACGACGAGGGGGGGTTTGGCTTGGGGGGTGTGGGGTGAGGTTTTAGGAATATATAGTGGGCAGGGGAGTTGATCCTGGCCGTTGGATCAATCAAGATCAACGACCTGGATCACTTCACTAATGAGAAACGATGCCGTTTGGTTTTGTGAGGAGGTCGGGTTTGACCGGGTACTGGGAACGGGTCCAGAACGGGTTATGGGATGGGTGATCTGGACCGTTGATAAAGTGATATCAACGGCCCAGATTGAGCGTGACAAAAACGACGTCGTTTGGACGGTCGTATTGCTAGCTTAAGAGAACCGGGTAAGGGGTGTTTAAATTGGGCTGTTTTGGTGCTTTTGGGCCTGATTTCCCTTTTAATTGAAGTGGCCCAATCCGATTTTCTCTATATTTTTTATTTGTTTGTTTTTCTTTTTATTTCCTAATTTTAAAAACAAAAAATCCTAGATTAAATTACAAAACTAAAATTAACTTAAATATTAATTAACTCTTAATAATAATTATCACACAAAATTAAATACCAATTAAAAATAAAATCACACAATTTGGACATTAAATGTAAAAAATGCAAAGTACATTATTTTTGTGATTTTTTATTTTTGTAAAACGAACTTAATTACTCCTAATAAATCCTAAATGCAAAGGCGACATATTTTTGTCTTTTCATTAATTAAAACAAATAAACATGCACAGACAAATGTAAACAATGCAAGAAAAATAACACAAAATTCACGACAATTGCAAACAAACAAAAACTATTTTATTTTGCATTTTTTGGGAGTAATTCTCGTACAGGGCAAAAATCACGTGCTCACAGCTGCCCCTCTTTGTCCGAAAACACGAAGAGTTTTCGTGCAAAGATAAAGTGAGCGGATACGAGCAATTTTTGCCCGTTGAGTACTCCGTGTGAAGCATTTTTGAAAGATTTGACCGAACCTTTGCTTTAAAAGGTCTCCTACATATCCCTGGCTAAAAGGGAATCAGGTCAATGTAGTTCGGGAAGCTTTGGTAGTTGGGACTACCATGAAGCTGTGTTTGCTGTTGCTGCTGTTGCTACTGCTTACTGACCTCCTTATTACACCATGCTAAAAGAAAATAAAAAGCTCGACTAAACTATAGTCTGTGAATTGCAAAAATCTTATCTAGATCTTCAGACTTGCTCTCGTGTCTCTTGTTGCCTTGCTTGGTCTTGTGTTTCCTCTGATGTTTCTTTATTTCTGACTTGACTTGTATTCTCTCTTTATTACCGAACTCGAACTGCTTTCTTCCGGCCATTGTTGCCTTTCTTCTGATTTCTGAATTTGGATTTATGCTGGGGATTCTTGTTGTAACCTTCCGCCCTCCTGGTGGGTTGCTGACTTCTAAACATAAAAGGTACGCCTCCGTTCTCCAGGCGGGCTCCTGACTTCAACTACTACTTTAAAATAACACCTCCATTCTCCAGGCGGGCTCCTCACTTCAACTACTTAAAAATAACACCTCGATTCTCCAGGCGGGCTCCTGACTTCAATTACAACTTAACAATAACACCTCGATTCTCCAGGCGGGCTCCGGACATCAATTTCAACTTAAAAGATAACACCTCCATTCTCCAGGCGGGCTCCTGACTTCAACTACTTAAAAATAACACCTCCATTCTCCAGGCAGGCTCCTGACTTCAACTACAACTTAACAATAACACCCCCATTCTCCAGGCGAGCTCCTGACTTCAACAATAACTTAAAAGATAACACCTTCGTTCTCCAGGCGGGCTCCTGACTTCAACTACTTAAAAATTACACCTCCATTCTCCAGGCGGGCTCCTGACTTCAACAACTCAAAAGTAGCACCTCCATTCTCCAGGCGGGCTCCTGACTTCAATTTCAACTTAAAAGATAACACCTCCAATCTCCATGCGGGCTCCTGACTTCAATTACAACTTAATAATAACACCTGCATTCTCCATGCGGGCTCCTGACTTCAATTACAACTTAAAAATAACACCTCCATTTTCCAGGCGGGCTCCTGACTTCAACAACAGCTTAAAAATAACACCTCCATTCTCCAGGCAGGCTCCTGACTTCAACAACTTAAAAATAACACCTCTATTCTCCAGGTGGGCTCCTGACTTCAATGAAAACTTAAAAGATAACACCTCCATTCTGCAGGCGGGCTCATGACTTTGACAACAACTTAAAAGATGACACCTCCATTCTCCAGGCAGGCTCCTGACATAAATAACAACTTAACAATAATACCTTCATTCTCCAGGTGGGCTCCTGACTTCAACAACAACTTAACAATATAAAACCTCCATTCTCCAGGTGGGCTCCTGACTTCAACTACTTAAAAATAACACCTCCATTCTACAGGCGGGCTCCTGACTTCAACTACAACTTAACAATAACACCTCCATTCTCCAGGCGGGCTCCTGACTTCGACAATGAATTAAAAGATAACACCTCTGTTCTCCAGGCGGGCTCCTGACTTCAACTGCTTAAAAATAACACCTCCATTCTCCAGGCGGGCTCTTGACTTCAATAACTCAAAAACAACACCTCCATTCTCCAGGCGGGCTCCTGACTTCAATTTCAACTTAAAAGATAACACCTCCATTTTCCAGGCGGGCTCCTGACTTCAATTACAACTTAACAATAACACCTCTATTCTCCAAGCGGGCTCCTGACTTCAATTACAACTTAAAAATAACACCTCCATTCTCCAGGCGGGCTCTTGACTTCAACAACAGCTTAGAAATAACACCTCCATTCTCCAGGCGGGATCCTGACTTCAACAACTTAAAAATAACACCTCCATTCTCCAGGCGGGCTTCAATTACTACTTAAAAGATAACACCTCCATTCTCCAGGTTGGCTCTTGACTTCGACAACAACTTAAATGATGACACCTCTATTCTCCAGGCGGGCTCCTGACTTCAACAACAACTTAACAGTATAACACCTCCATTTTCCAGGCGGGCTCCTAACTTCGACAACAACTTAAAATATAACAGCTCTGTTCTCCAGGCGGGCTCCTGACTTCAACTACGTAAAAATAACACCTCCATTCTCCAGCGGGCTCCTGACTTCAACAACTCAAAAATAGCACCTCCATTCTCCAAGCGGGCTCCTAACTTCGACAACAACTTAAATGATGACACCTCTATTCTCCAGGCGGGCTCCTAACTTCGACAACAACTTAAATGATGACACCTCTATTCTCCAGGCGGGCTCCTAACTTCGACAACAACTTAAATGATGACACCTCTATTCTCCAGGCGGGCTCCTAACTTCGACAACAACTTAAATGATGACACCTCTATTCTCCAGGCGGGCTCCTAACTTCGACAACAACTTAAATGATGACACCTCTATTCTCCAGGCGGGCTCCTAACTTCGACAACAACTTAAATGATGACACCTCTATTCTCCAGGCGGGCTCCTAACTTCGACAACAACTTAAATGATGACACCTCTATTCTCCAGGCGGGCTCCTAACTTCGACAACAACTTAAATGATGACACCTCTATTCTCCAGGCGGGCTCCTAACTTCGACAACAACTTAAATGATGACACCTCTATTCTCCAGGCGGGCTCCTAACTTCGACAACAACTTAAATGATGACACCTCTATTCTCCAGGCGGGCTCCTAACTTCGACAACAACTTAAATGATGACACCTCTATTCTCCAGGCGGGCTCCTAACTTCGACAACAACTTAAATGATGACACCTCTATTCTCCAGGCGGGCTCCTAACTTCGACAACAACTTAAATGATGACACCTCTATTCTCCAGGCGGGCTCCTAACTTCGACAACAACTTAAATGATGACACCTCTATTCTCCAGGCGGGCTCCTAACTTCGACAACAACTTAAATGATGACACCTCTATTCTCCAGGCGGGCTCCTAACTTCGACAACAACTTAAATGATGACACCTCTATTCTCCAGGCGGGCTCCTAACTTCGACAACAACTTAAATGATGACACCTCTATTCTCCAGGCGGGCTCCTAACTTCGACAACAACTTAAATGATGACACCTCTATTCTCCAGGCGGGCTCCTAACTTCGACAACAACTTAAATGATGACACCTCTATTCTCCAGGCGGGCTCCTAACTTCGACAACAACTTAAATGATGACACCTCTATTCTCCAGGCGGGCTCCTAACTTCGACAACAACTTAAATGATGACACCTCTATTCTCCAGGCGGGCTCCTAACTTCGACAACAACTTAAATGATGACACCTCTATTCTCCAGGCGGGCTCCTAACTTCGACAACAACTTAAATGATGACACCTCTATTCTCCAGGCGGGCTCCTAACTTCGACAACAACTTAAATGATGACACCTCTATTCTCCAGGCGGGCTCCTAACTTCGACAACAACTTAAATGATGACACCTCTATTCTCCAGGCGGGCTCCTAACTTCGACAACAACTTAAATGATGACACCTCTATTCTCCAGGCGGGCTCCTAACTTCGACAACAACTTAAATGATGACACCTCTATTCTCCAGGCGGGCTCCTAACTTCGACAACAACTTAAATGATGACACCTCTATTCTCCAGGCGGGCTCCTAACTTCGACAACAACTTAAATGATGACACCTCTATTCTCCAGGCGGGCTCCTAACTTCGACAACAACTTAAATGATGACACCTCTATTCTCCAGGCGGGCTCCTAACTTCGACAACAACTTAAATGATGACACCTCTATTCTCCAGGCGGGCTCCTGACTTCAATTACAACTTAACAATAACACCTCCATTCTCCAGGCGGGCTCCTGACTTCAATTACAACTTAAAAATAACAAATCCATTCTCCAGGTGGGCTCTTGACTTTAAAAACAGATTAAAAATAACACCTCCATTCTCCAGGCGGGCTCCTGACTTCAACAACCTAAAAATAACACCTCCATTCTCCAGGCGGGCTCCTGACTTCAATTACAACTTAAAAGATAACACCTCCATTCTCCAGGCGGGCTCCTGACTTCAATTACAACTTAAAAGATAACACCTCCATTCTCCAGGCGGGCTCCTGACTTCGACAACAACTTAAAAGATGACACCTCCATTCTCCAGGCGGGCTCCTGACTTTAATAACAACTTAACATTAACACCTCGATTCTCCAGGCGGGCTCCGGACATCAATTTCAACTTAAAAGATAACACCTCCATTCTCCAGGCGGGCTCCTGACTTCAACTACTTAAAAATAACACCTCCATTCTCCAGGCGGGCTCCTGACTTCATCTACAACTTAACAATAACACCTCCATTCTCCAGCGGGCTCCTGACTTCGACAACAACTTAAAAGATAACACCTCTGTTCTCCAGGCGGGCTCCTGACTTCAACTAGTTAAAATAACACCTTCATTTTCCAGGCGGGCTCCTGACTTCAACAACTCAAAAATAGCACGTCCATTCTCCAGGCGGGCTCCTGACTTCAATTACAACTTGCATTCGTATTGCCATTGTTCGCCCTTGCCTCCTAAACCATATTCCTTCTAACTTGAATTATCTTTCTTCAGAACTGCTTCCCTCAAAACTTGTATTGTCTTCCTCCCTCAAAACTGGTTTTCATTCTTCTGAAAACTGTTGGGGATAACAATTTTTTTTTGTGCTGGGGATAACACTGCTGGGGAATTATCTTTCTTCTTTCCTCAAGTGGGTACCCAACTTCAGGAAAATTTTCAAAATGGAAGAAAACTTTTCTGCCCCAGTTTGATAATCTTCCTTGTATCATACCTTTCCGCCATCAATAACATTTCCTTCTCCTGTTTCAAATCAAAGAAAATTCTGTCAGTTTAAAGTGTGGTGTTGTGGTGCTCCTGCTGGGGATGGTTTTCCCTTTTCCTCTTTTCCATGCTCTTCATTGTCCGACTATCTTGAAACTCGGCTGATAACTTCCGACCTTCTTGATGATTCCTTATTTGCAAAGTTTCCCAACTATTGCTTCTTCACTCCATACTTTCCCCAAAATCTTAGACCACTCCATCATTTGGTCTTATAATGACGTCCTTCTCGTCCCATCACGTTATCCTTGGCATGTCCTATCCACATTTACTTTGCACCATATTGGCAACTAGTAGTAAGCTCTGAAAATCCTTCTTAAAAACAAACTACTATTAACCAAAAAAATGAAAAATGATGAATTCAAAAGATAGAACTGGAAAAATCTTTCTGAACAATTGTTTGAAGAGAAGAAAAGGGAAAAGAACTTATCTGAATGGTATAACCGATCCCAATGATCATGTCGTGCATTTTGGATTAATCAACCCAGCCTGTTTACATCAATCAATCTTTCTGATGTCCCTACTTTGCATTTCAAAGGTCCCGCAACCCAACTCTTTTGCCGAAAACAAACATCTTCATTCTGCTTGATGTCTCGATGGATCCTTTCCGTCAAACTTATCTCGTTGGCCCCCTTTTAATTCCTTGTTGCCTTATAGTGCCCTTCGAGGGGTTTTTACTAATAAGACTCTCTCATTCCTCTCAACTCCTGTCGCCTTATGGTGCCTGTGAAGGTTTTCACCGATAAGACTCTCTCGTTTTATTTCTCTCAACTTCCGTCGCCTTATGGTGCATGTGAAGGTTTTCACCGATAAGACTCTCTCATTTTATTTCTCTCAACTTCCGTCGCCTTATGGTGCCTGTAAAGGTTTTCACCGATAAGACTCTCTCATTTTATTTCTTTTCAGTTGGGGATTGGGGTGTTACCGATAAGACTTTCTCATTTTTCTTTCTTTTCTGCTGGGGACCAGAGTGTTACTCCAGACTTCCATTTGCCTGACTTGGCACTTCTCGGATACTGATCAGGAGATCTTTTTGGACATCAAAATAAAAGGGTATCAAAAAGTTTAAAAATCATTTTGATGGGTAAAATATTACAACTCGTGGAATCAAATTTTCTTTCCCAAAATTACAAACACAACTTCTGCCCTAGTTTTCTTGCTTGGGGATCCTTTGATTTTTGTTAAACTATGACCGAGCCATGAGGCGCCTACGTATCCTCTTTGAGGAATCAGGTCAAACATAGTTCCCAATTCCTTTATTTTTCTTGTGACTTTCTTTTTTTGTTTTTGTTATCATTTTCCTTTTCTTTTTTTTTTTCATTTTCATTACTGATTCCAAAAGAGGGGTATGAAAGAATAAATGAGGCTCAAAAGGGGAAGCAAGGGTTAAAGTGTTTGGATAGAAGAATAAATTACCTCCGTCATTGCATTCTCCGATACATGCCAAATACAAACAAACAACAATTACAGTCAAAGAAATCATACATAATATCTCTTGATGGCGTCAGAATTGATGGCCATGTCTATACATCTTCCTTCAACATCTGTCAAACATAAAGAGCCATTGGACAACACTCTGGTCATAATAAACGGCCCTTGCGAATTCGGGGCGAACTTGCCCTTTGCTTCGGCCTGATATGGAAGGATTCGTTTCAACACTTGTTGTCCCACTTCAAACTTCCTGGGACGCACCTTCTTATTGTATGCTATTGCCATCCTCTTTTGATATAATTGGCCATGACATACTGCTGCCAATAGTTTTTCATCAATGAAGCTCAACTGCTCCAAACGGGTTCTGACCCACTCGTCATCATCAATCTCAGCCTCAGCAATAATTCGAAAAGACGGAATTTCAACTTCTGCCAGTATCACTGCTTCAGTTCCGTATACCAACAAATAAGGAGTTGCACCTACTAAAGTACGAACAGTAGTGCGATAACCCAACAACGCAAATGGTAACTTTTCATGCCATTGTCTGGACCCTTCCACCATTTTCCTCAATATCTTCTTTATATTCTTGTTGGCTGCCTTAACCGCTCCATTCGCCTTGGGACGATACGGGGTGGAATTATGGTGTGTATTCTTGAACTACCGACGTACTTCTTTCATCAAACCGCTGTTAATATTAGCACCATTGTCCATGATGATCACCTTCGGGATCCCAAATCCACAGATTGTATGGGAATGAACAAAATCCACCACTGCCTTCTTGGTTACTGACTTAAAAGTTTTATCTTCAACCCACTTAGTGAAATAGTCGATGGTCACCAGAATGAACCTATGGCCGTTGGAAGCTGCCGACTCGATAGGTCCAATGACATCCATCCCCCATGCAATAAAGGGCCATGGTGCTGCCATTGTGTGTAATTCTGTCGGCGGAAAATGAATCAGATCTTCGTGTATCTGGCACTGATGGCATTTACGCACGAAACTGATACAATCTCGCTCCATAGTGAGCCAATAATACCCTGCTCGAAGAATCTTCTTTGCCAACACATACCCGCTCATATTTGGTCCACAAACTCCAGAATGCACCTCTGTCATAACTGTCGTGGCCTGACTAGCATCTATACATCTTAGCAATCCCAAGTCCGGCGTTCTTTTGTACAACAACCCTCCACTGAGGAAAAATCCACTTGCCAACCGTCGAATGGCTCTCTTTTGATCTCCTGTGGCCTGTACCGGGTATATCCCCATCCTGAGGTACTCCTTGACATCGTGGAACCATTGCTCGCCATCTTGTTCTTCCTCTATCATGTTATAATAAGCATGCTGATCACGAACTTGAATATGCAATGGATCCATGTGAATTTTATCTGGATGGTGCAACATTGATGCTAAGGTGGCTAAAGCATCGGAAACCTCATTATGAATTCTTGGGATGTGCCTAAACTCCACTGTTCAAAAACATTGGCACAGATCGTGCAAGCATTGTCGATACGGTATAAGCTTCAAATCCTGTGTTTCCCATTCACCTTGAATCTGATGTACCAGGAGGTCCGAATCTCCCAAGACCAAAACATCCTGGACATCCATGTCCATAGCTAACCGTAAGACCAAAATGCATAATGAGGTTGGTACAATAGAACCGCAGCTGAGCCGTAACAGGGTAATGATGCCCTGCTTCGGAAATAAGTACCGCTCATATTCCAACTCCCTTTGTATTCGTAGCTCCATCAAAGAAAAGCTTCCACCCTGGTTCCTCAGGCAATCCTAACTCCTCAATATGCATTACTTCTTCATCAGGAAAATATGTCCTTAATGGCTCGTATTCTTCATCAACAAGATTCTCAGCCAAGTGATCGGCCAGTGCTTGGGCTTTCATTGCAGTCCTTGTTACATAGACAATGTCGAATTCCATGAGTAATATTTGCCACTTCGTCAATCTCCCTGTGGGCATAGGCTTCTGGAAAATATACTTCAATGGATCCAAACGTGAAATGAGGTAAGTAGTATAGGATGACAGATAATGCTTCAGTTTCTGTGCCACCCAAGTTAGGGCACAACATGTCTTCTCAAGTTGAGTGTACTTGACCTCATAGACTGTAAACTTCTTGCTGAGATTATAGATGGACTGCTCCTTCCTGCCTGTGATGTCGTATTGCCCCAGCACACAACCTAATGAATTCTCCAGGACCGTGAGATAGAGAACCAATGGTCTTCCTGGCTCGGGTTGATATCACCACTGTGACGACCCAAAGGGTCATTACCTATTTTCCTCATCTGTTTCGTTCTTCCGAGGCCTTGAAAATCTTATTTTCTATTGTCTCGATTTGCGTGCACAGTCTGGGCACGTAGCCGGAAAGCTTTTATGTTAGAATATATGAATTCTACGAAAAATCTGAGAAATTATGATATTAATATTGATATAGTTGACTTTGGTCAACATTTTTAGTAAACGGACCCGGACCCGAGATTGGATGGTCCCGGAAGGTCCGTAGAAAAATATGGGACTCGGGCATGTGCCCGAAGTCGAAATCCGAGGTTCAGAACCCCGGTAAAAGAATTTTTCTGTTAAATTATTTTCTGAAATTATTAAGGAAAAATGAAAATGAAAATGAGTTAGAAAATATAGGTATCGGGCTCGTATTTTGGTTACGACGCCCGGTACAGCTCATAAATATTGGTTAAGCGCTTTCTGTAAAGTTTGGTTGAAATAGGACGTCGTTTGACGTGTTTAGGACCTAAATAGCTAAAGTTGGAAGTTATGAATCTTGAAATGAAAATTATGAGTTTTGGGTGTTGATTCTTTGACTTTGATGTTATTTTAGCGATTTGATCGCTCGAGCAAGTTCGTAGGATGTTATTGAGTTAGTGTGTGTGTTTGGTTGGGATCCCCGAGGGCTCGGGGGTGATTCGGAGGTGGTTCGGGGTGGTTTTAGACTCGAAAAACACATCAGAAATTTTCAGTAGTTGCAGACCAGCTTTTGCTCTATGCGAATGCAATCCTCCTTCGCATTCGCAGAGGCCTAACCCATTTCTTCATCGCGATCGCACAGCTCCAATTGTTCGCATAGCATAGAGTAGGCTCCCCCGAAATTTCTTCTACGCGTTCGCACAGCTCCTTCGCAAACGCGTACAACAAACCTAGACCACCCCAGCTTTCCTCTATGCGTTCGCATAGGCTCCTTGCGTTCGCATAGTATACCAGATCAACCTTCTTCGCGAACGCAATAAGGCTCCGCATTCGCATAGAGTCATTTTCCTCCAGCGATTTTAAGTCATAAAAACAGACCCACTTCGGGATTTTACACTTTTCTCTCACGAACCCTTCTCTCAAACCCTCCATTGACGAGTTCCAAGCTTCCTTTCCTCCATAACTCTTTGGGTAAGTTTTCTTAACATCGTTTCCTCGTTATTTCATCAACATAAATCAAATTCTTAGGCCTAAACATGAGAAAATAGGTAGAAAATTAGAGAATTGGGTAGAGTTAGGGTTTTCAAAGAAATAGCGATTTGGACCTCGTTTTGCAGTCAGATTTAAGAACAAATTATATATTTGAACTCGTGGGAGTATGGGTAAATTTATTTTGGTTCAAACCTGGAGTCGATTTTGCAAATTTTGGGCAGAATGTTAGAAAGACTTTAATTAGGCATTTGGGTTGGATTGTTGAGTATTATTGA
>MU727649.1:2371-15752 GCA_026770625.1 Nicotiana glauca
ATATATATCATCCCCGCATGTATCAAAAAATGTCAAATAGTAGGAAAAGTTTCCTCAACAAAGTTAGGAAAGACACTTACCGCAATTCGGCTAACTCAATACTCAATTTAGCTTTTTCTTTTACAAATTCACCTCTGCTCGGCTCAATCAAGCCAACCAAGAGGTTGTGAGTTCGAGTCACCCCAAGAGCAAGGTGGGGAGTTCTTGGAGGGAAGGACGCCGAGGGTCAATTAGAAACAGCCTCTCTACCCTAGGGCAGGGTTAAGGTCTGCATACACACTACCCTCCCCAGACCCCACTTTGTGGGATTATACTGGGTTGTTGTTGTTATTTTTGACCTCTACTTGGCTCAATCTAGCCAAAGACGACATAAATACATCACATAATGCAAGAGAAAATAATTTCAATTAATAAAGCTGTGATTTTTATACAATTTTCTAAAAAATCAACAAAAGTCAACCCCCGAGCCCGGTCAAAATCTGGGTCCAAGGGTAGGTCTTGACTACCCATAGCCTCACGAGTCCAAATACGTGTTTTGTTTCCAAATCCGAGTCATATTCGACTCTCAAATCCCAAATTTTTATTTTTCAAAACTTTGACAAAATCTGCAAAATTTTCCCTATACTCTCATGAATTTGATGTTAAATCCTATGTACAATCATGAAATATAATTGAGCATTGATTAAAGGTACTTACCCAATGATTTTGTATGATAATCCCTTCACAAAATCGCCTCCCATCGAAGCTATGGTTCAAAATATAACAAAATGTAACTAAGACTCAGAATTCTCAGCTATATGCAGGTTGCAGATGTCACATTTGCGACATGGGGTTCATAAATGCGAACCCCGCAAATGCAAACAACTCATCGCAAAAGCGAACTAGAAGATTTCCTGCTGAGGTCAAATTTGCGACCAAAGTATCACAAATGCAAACATCCTACACTCTCAAATGCGAGAAATACCTTCGCAAATGCGAAGACTACCTCAGCAGCCCAGCTTCGCAAATGCGAGACTGCTTTGCAATTGCACAAGTCGCATTTGCGACAAAAACATAGCAAATGCGATGACACCAGTACCAGCACTCAAAATCATGAAAAATTATTTCAAAACCAATTTGAAACTCACCCGAGCCCCCGAGGCTCCAAACCAACCATGCACCCAGGTCCAAAAACACAACACGAACTTGCTCTCGCAATCAAATCATCAAAATAACCTCTAAAAGCACGAACCGGACGCCAAAATGCTTGAAGATCAAAGTAAACTTCAAGAACTACTAGAATCGCAACCAAGCGTCCGAAACATATAAAATAAACTCCACATAGCTCCAAATTTTGTAGACAAGCTCTATACGACAAAACGAACCTACTCAAGGTTTCAAATCATGCATAAAAACCTCAAAACAACGAATCGCACCTCATGTCAAATCAATGAACTTTGAAATTTCAAACTTCTACAACAGATTTCAAAACCTATAAAATACGTCCAATTGACCTCAAATTTTACACACAAGTCGTATTTGCCATTACGGAACTACTCCAAATTCTGTAATCAGAACCCCGATATCAAAAAGTCCACTCTCGGTCAAACTTCCCAAAAATCCAACTTTTGCCATTTCAAGTCTAATTCGAGTATAAACCTCCAATTACAATTTGGACGCGTTCCTAAGTCCAAAATCACCCAAAGGAACTAATTGAATTGGGAAACTCCATTCCAAGGTCAAATGCTAAAAAGTCAAACTTGATCAGCTCTTCCAACTTAAAGCTTAAATCTTGAAGTTCGTTTTTTCAAATCGATTGTGAATAAGTCAAAAACCAACATCTACGATTCCGAAAAGTCATAATACATCATACGGAGATACTCGAGCTCTCAAACTATTGAGCGAAGTGCAGATGCTCAAAACAACCAGTAGGATCATTACATCTTCCACCACTTAAACATATGTCTGTCCTCAAATGTGCCAGGAGTCATTCCAAAGCTATCAGATCACGATGTAACCTTACTATGCACATACCCGGGGGTGATCCCACGTCACCCCGCTCCATATAAGACTGCTAAAACAACATAACTAGAGATCTTTCCTTCAACTTTGGTCCTTAAACCTTAGAACACAATTCCCACTATTCAAAATTCAGTATAAGGCCAGAATCTCGAATCTACATAGTATAAGTCTGAACAAGTTGTATCAAGTCATAACCATAACCCAAGATGTGATCACATGATATACCACATCACTCAGATACTCGCAGCAGGAACTACTGACCATCATTACTGCTCTAAAAAACAAATCTGGTGTCGGTAGAAAACCTCATATTGATTAGAACCTCGTTAAAAACCTTCATACCCTGCCAATGATGAAAGAAACACACATAACCTCTTAAGCACCCATCTTATCAATAAGCCAAGAAACTCACTCGTCCGACTAGGGCCATTGCCCAAATCATTATCAAAATATAGTAACTATCTTCCAAACCGTCCTTATCCCAATACAATAGTTCAAATCTCAGGTCTTGTAAACTCATCTCAGCCAATACAAGTAGCCCCACCGACAAGTATCAACATTAGTCATATGGAGCCCCACACAAACCGATTTTGTACACCAATTAATAATTTATAAATGACAGATAACAGTAAAAAAACTAAAAAGAAGGCTACTAAGCAAATTAAGCAGGCAGGGAAATTTTAGCATTTTACTATGAACTATTTTCAACAAGGTGAAAGCAAAAATACACGAAGTAAGCATTAGGAGTTACATTTCATCACAATACCATCGTGGTGCGCAACCCGATCCCATCATATCAATCCATATAGGGTACCCATCAAGCCATAATACTCTTTCTCCGATCGCATGTACATCAACATCAAGTACGATAGAGTGAAAAAAATATAACTATGGTAAAATGATTAGGCACAAACAATACTGAGGAAAACCAGAACAACTATGGTGCAATAAGAATATCAACATCACAAAGGCCATCTCGCGTATAACTACATGAGGCCTAGACTAAATTACAATATACATGCGAAGAACCATGTAAACCTCACAACCCGTCATAGCGTAAGAGAGGAACACATAACATAAACTGAGGCGCGAATAGAATCTATTCTACCCGATGATATACCTGTGGTAACAGCCGCGCAGGAGCAAGAAAACCCGATCTGATACAGAATACACATCCTCATTAGGCCTACCAATGGGCCCCCAAATCAACTACGCTCATCCCCAAACGGACAAATAGCCCTCCAAAAGTCCACAACGTTATGACCATAACACATACTACCATCCAGCTAGCTTTGGACATATTTCAATGTCCACAATCATAAAACAATCTGCTTCTGAGGACTCCTAGTCTCCAAATCCATAGAACGCATGAATCACCATACCTGATCCCAACTCCACAGTCTAAATGTCTAACACATCTCTCGTATACGATCATCCAACGAGGAATACTTCTATAATTCTTCCGTTCCACATAAAAAAATCCTCGATTTAAAATAATATGCACAAGTGTTCCCTTCTTCACGAATGAGGAACTTGCCTCGCATTCGTGAAGCATAAAAAGCCACTGCTCAAAAATCGTCTTACGCAAATGCAAGGTCCCTCTCGCGAATAAGATGCACACCGGGCCAGACCTTCGCGAATGCGGTCCTTCTTATGCGAATACGAAGAACAACATCACTTTCTCACTAGTAACCCTTCACGAACAAGGGACCTCCCTCGCGAACACGAAGGGTAAAATTCCAGCAGCCTTGAACTTCCTCTATGCGAAAGCAGTACCACCTTCGCAAACACATAGAAGTAAACCAAATACCAGCAAACCTGAAGCTTCAGCCATCAACCAAGTCCAAATTCCAATCCCTTAACCATCCGAAATCTACCCGAGGCCCCCGGAACACAGTCAAACCTACCAATGAGTCCTAAAATATTATACAAAATTAGTTGACCCATCAAATCATATCAATCAACATCAAAAACATGAATCGCACCCCAATTCAAGATTAATGAACTAAAAAACTTTCAACTCCTATAACCGATACTGAAACTTATCAAGACACGTCCGATTGGCCTCAAATTTTGCACACAAGTCACATTTGAAATTAAGGACCCATGCTAACTTCCAGAATCAAAATTTGACCGCGATATCAAAAGGTCCACTCCCTGTCAAACTTTCCAAAATTCTTCTAATTTCCAACTTTCGCCAAATGACCCCAAAATGGCCTACAGGCCTCCAAATCAATGTCTATATGTGCTCCTAAGACCAAAATCTCCATACAAATCTATTCCCATACTTAAAATCCCAAACAGACATCGATAACGTCAAAATCCACTTCAACTCAAACTTATGGAATTCATCAGAAATGCTAACTTTCAACAATAAGCACCAAAATGCTCCTGAGTTATCCAAAACCCAACTCGGACATACACCTAAGTCAAAATACAATATACGAACCTATTAGAACTTCAAATCCCGATTTTGAGGTCATTTACTCAAAATTCAAACCTTATTCAACTCTTCTAACTTAAAGCTTCTAAAATTAGAATCTCCTTTCCAAATCAACTTCAAACTTCCCAAAATTCAATTCCGACACGTCCAAGTCATATACCTGAAGTGAAGATACTCAAGTCCTTAAACCACAAAAAGACGTGCTAGAGCTCAAAATGACCGATTGGGTAGTTACAAGAAGAGACTGTAACAGCTAGCTTGCCAAAGTTATACTTCTGGCCTCAAACGAAAAATATTCAACTGATAAGAAATATAAAGTAAGAACAAATCTTGTATTTAGTGTCTTCTTGCTATGCTTCGAAAATAAAGAAGAGCAACCAATAAAAAATGATTTGGTTCTTCTTGGATATTTAGTTATCAATCCTAATAGTAATAGTAGTGCATGTAATAAGAGAAATATTTCTATCATTAGATTAAAAGGTAGTTTGTACAAATCGCATAATAGAATTAAAAAGATATCTTAGCTAGCACAAATGAATATGGTGATCAACTAAGTAAAAAGTTGATTGCAAAATTCTATAGTAAAAACAAAATGTTTTTTGGTTTTTGACTCAACAGAAAATTATACCAATAATTACTACCAAGAAGAATACTTAAATACTTTAATACCAGATTGTCTTCTACGATACATGTTTGTTGTCAAGTTTCTTATTTCTTATATATGTTAGTGTCACCGTATATATAATAGTCTGAGTTAAAATTGATCTTCCATTATATATAGATTAAATTTGAAGAAAAATATATCTGTGATGCTACTGAAAAACTTAGATACGCCGAATAACTTATGTAATAGCATATAGATGGTATATAGAAGTTTTGACAATAATGCCATACATGCAAAAGTTATGATACTGGTTAATGTGCTTCTAAGTATTTTTGTATCCCTAAATGCAACTTTCGTCTTTCAAATCTAAGGAATATCCTTTTAAATTTGTGTGAAAATAATTTTTAGTATGTTTATGTTTTGAAAATATAGTAAATAAAGTATAAGGACAAACATCCTAAATATTGAACTATATTTACTGCAATATGTTTTCTTGCACAAAAAAACTGTATGTTGCACTTTCAAGAAGAATATCAAGATCGACAACAAGAGCTCTTGTTATGGAAAAGCAACAACGCATTAGGATAAAACATACATAAATGAATATTGTCCACAAAGAAGTGTTCATTTAGATACCATCACATTAAATACTTTTAAACTATAATCTATATTTCTAACTGCTTGACCAAAAAACATATCTTTTGGTTGAAATAGTTGTATTTATATAATGAGGGGTTAAACTTAGTTAATGACAATATCTCTAAATGTGAGTTCCGAAAATGCAGCTAACATTAAACAAATCTGGTGGTGGATTGATAACAACATACATTAAATATTCCAAAAAGTATGAGCAGTAATGGAGAAGTAACTAGCAATAGATAACAACAAATGTCATTTAAAATAAATATAAGAAGTGGTTCACCCAATAAAAGATGAACTAGATGATTGTTCTTCCTGATAATGATGAGTGACAGATAAATCCAAGAATCTCCGAATTATTCTCGGATCCGATGCAAAAGTGTGGAATATATGAGCAAGAATCTTGATGAAAAGGCAATGTTTGTATTTTTATAAGAAAGAGAGAATCTTTTATCAAAAGTTCTTTCTTGTCAAATGAATGACACATGCCCCCATTCATTGTATTTTTTCCTATTTATATGGAACATACCCCTAATAAACACTAATAGTACAAGTGTAGAGAATATTCACTAGAATATTCCTTTATTATCTTGTTCTAAAAACTAGTCGTTACAGCCCTTTTTACAGTGCTCGACCTCGATCACTGTTGACATCCCGACCACAAGCTTCACCTTTTCCTAGTCAACCTCGACTGGCTCATTCCTCAATGACACCACGCCCTAAATATTCTGTAGCAAATTTTGACATATACACTTATTCCCTCCGCTTATTGAGGCCGGCCTCAAACGACCTTGATGAGTAAATTTTTATTTTGTGGTAGAGAAGAGTAGACGAGTGGGTCGAGCAGTTAAGTTTGGGACGAGCTGGAAACATGGCCTTTATGGGACAAAACTTATGGTTTTATGTCATTTCTACATTAAAGTGACACCTTGACAGCATGCATCAATATGGTGCATTTTCCCAATGCTTTGCGTCATTTTCCGTACGTCTATCGGTTGGGACTGCCATTTCAGTTCCAATGCTGGGTAATGATGGCATAATTTCTTGTTTTTGATGCCTAAATTCTTATAAATAGAGATGTGAGGGAATTCATTTGTTCTTTATGTATTTATCACATCGAAACCTTGTGCCTTCTTCTCCTCAATTTTTTTTATGTCTTCTTTCATGGTTCCAGTGACTCCTGTTGCTTTTAACCCTTATTCATTTGAATATACTTTCTTTGTCAAAATTATGGCTAATGTGTCCTCTAGTTCCAGCGAAGGAAATAACCCTGTCCCCATGGCGGTGATTATGCCTCCTCATACTGATGACGCCTCAGTTGCCATTGAAGACGAGAAATTTCCTACGATGGAGGAAATAATTCCTCGTGGTGAGAAAGTTAGGTCCCAATTCTTAAAGGCTCCTGAAGATGAACCCGAGGTCTCTGAGTGGGTGATGAAAGAGGCTGGTCTAGCAAAGCATAAGGCTAAATTCCACCACCTCGAGTATTGTGCATTCTATGTGTTTGCTACGCTCTTCCCCTTCTCTCATTGGCAGAGGAAATCTGCCGCTACTATGGCATGTACCTAGCTCAACTCACCCCATTATATCTACAAGCTCATCAGGATGCTTACAAAATTTGCGGAGTTGACGGGGTTAAGATCATATTCCGGCATCTGATGCATCTCTTCGCCCCTAGTTTCTATAGGGGGGCAATATTGACCCTTCTCTATCAAGGGGCAAATGGATGGTGGTAAAGATGGATGAGTCAATTCTAGCACAATAATTTTCTTTGTCAAAACCAAAGTTTAGTGTCCAACATGGACGCTTTCCCCGAGACTTGGAATCATACTCGTAAGCGTCTAATCTCTCTTCGTTAAAACATTTGATCTGCCTATTTAGTCCTAATTTTCGAACTCTTGTTCCCTTCTTGTGCAGCCAAGAGTACGCCCCCTCCTTTGGTCGGGGACATTTCTGATTGGGTTGGTCGGGTGCTGCCTCACATCGTGGGAGTTCGTGAGTAGCCGGGCTTTTTTAAGAAGTTTGGGCCTGCTCCTTCCTTGACCGGTGAGTTTGTCTATATTTTTTTGGCCTCTTAGTCGCATACTTCTTATAGTTTGCTTTTGATGATAGTGATAACTTATTTTGATTCTTTCATTTCCACCCTGAGGGTCTTTTAGGTGGCCGAGGGCTCCCCCTCATGCATTTCGTAAGAGGAAAGCTACCTCCTCTTTGGTATCTATCCCCCCTACGACAGAGGCTAGGCCTACTCATTCACCCATCTCAATTCCCTCCTCAACCACAGCTAGGTCTGCTTAATCTATAGCACTATCTATCGCTGTCTCAGCATCGTATTCTTCTCTGCCTGCAGATATTTCGAGAGTGGAGGTTTCGGCTTCCCCTTTGTTCCATCTTGTGGACAAAGAGGAGGAATCCTCACCGAACGATGGGAATTTGGTTCCCTGTAAGAGTAGGTCGGTGGATGTTTCTGACGGGGTCGCCTGGGTTGTACATTTTGTAATAGATAATTTTATCATCCATGAGACGATTGTCACACCTCCTTTTGGCGCTACCGCACCCCGCGAAGGGTGTGGTAAAGGGAGTTTTTCCAATTAAAGGACAATCGAAACGGGATTCGTTTATAAAGAGATTCAGAGTCGCCACTTGGGAGATTTATGGTGTCCCAAGTCACCGGTTGAATCCCGAATCTAGGAAAGGTTTGACTCTACTTAACAGTCCGCGAACCAGAAATCTGGATAAGGAATTGTGTTAACCCGGGAGAAAGTGTTAGGCATTCCCGAGTTCCGTGGTTGTAGCACGGTCGTTCAACTGTCGTATTTAGCTTATTTATTTGATTTTAATACATGTTGAACCTATGTGCAAATTGTAACATTGAACCGCTTTTATTATTATTATTATTATTATTTTACAGAGAATTGCAACGTTATGGAAATATATCTCGAACCACGTCACAATCAATGTACCCGTGGTCATCGACACATTTCGACTCCGTTGAGATTTGGATTTTGGTCACATCAATGTACACCCGTGTTTAAGAAAGTAAATTATTAAAGGCGCGCCTAAAGCGACTAGCGTATTATTATTTTTGAGAAGACCGTGAAATCTTGCTAAACGGCCCATCCGAAGTCTATTTAATTATTAATCATTTATTGAGGGCCCCGCAATTTATGTATTATTTGGCGAGGCTCGTCTCATTTATTTTAAAAGGACGATCCTAAAGTGACTACATTTTTTTTATTTTTCCGTCTCTAGTAATAAAAAAGGTCCTAATTAATTACATGCTTAAAAAGGTCGTCATTTATTAGTTACTAGCTTATGACAAATGCTAACAAAAAATTAGCAATCGAACTTGCGCAAAGGGAGAGTATTTCATGCCTTATTCTATAAGTCAATGTTACTAAAATTGAAATTAAATAATATTATCAAAATAAACTAATTATCCTTTAACTAAATTACCCCACATTGTTAGATGAATTGAACCATTGGAATTATTTGTTTACAACTAATTGAAATCAAAATCAACCTTGATTACTAAAGCTTGCCAAAGTTTGTTAAACTTAATCATTAACTCATCTTGCTTGAACTCAAGTCACGCCTATCGGATTAATGACTTTAACGATTTGTACTACGATCCTAAATTCAAGTATAGTGGGCCTACGGATTCTATGAAATTACTAACCATTTTTATTTTCGTCTAAAATTAGCAGGACTAGACCTATCCGACACTTACCTTCTTGAACCAACCAAGCCCCCTTTTAAACAAATAAAGACTGCCTAAACCAAACCATAATGCCTAATTCACAAAAATTAGTTCAAATTCATGCCTTAGCTTCATATTCACTATTAACCTACTGTTTCAGACAAATGCCGGCTCCAACTATGATTACCTAAACTTGTTCAATTCCAACAACTCAATACACTTATTTAAAACGAGACAGAATTCTAACTATCATGCATTTGAAACTACTAATAATTTACAAATTGCAGTTTACGAACGAAAGAAAACACTTATAGTCAAGTATAAATTCCAAAAGTACACATTCTTCATTGAATTACAAAGATAGACTTACAACTACCTATCATTTGACTATTAAACTACAGATACAACTTAAGTACTCGACTACTTGAGCATTTCTTTTCACTTTTAACAGCTACATCACAGTAATTCGAAAGTGTACCTGGTAATAGAACAGAAGAAGAAGGTGAAGATCAGTAGATCAGTAGCAGACAATAGCAACAACCAACACAGATACAGAGTGACGACCCACAAAAAAAATCCCAGCAACCAAACAGTCCAGAAAACCAGTGAAAAATCCCAAAAAAGCGAACACCCACAGAACTAACAACTAAATGAAACCCCAAACCTCTTCAAGACCAACACTCAAACACTCTGATGCAATGAAATGATGACAGAAGAAGTACTAATTTTTCAATTGTAAAAGAAGACAGATTTCTTCAATTTTTTAGCTCTCAAACTCTGAATTTCCAATGTTAAAATTCAGTAGATTTTTAACTTAAACTCTGAATATTTTTTTTTGTTTGTGTTCCAAGTCCCGCCCCTTAATCAGTCAAAATCCTTCCCTTTATAGCCATCACAGACCTGCCCCCTCTTTAAAAACTTAACTACCCCACCAAAACCCCAAAAATCTGCCCATTTTCCACTTAAATCCCACTAAGGAATGCTTTTCCTTATTTTCAGCCCCAATTCCCTGTTGTTCCCCATTAACTCATTAATTTAATGACAACTAATACTCCACTATCAGACTACTATCATTAAATAAATTCCCTAATCTTTTTATTCCCAAATTGCCCCTGAAATCTTACTGTTACTGTCCTGATTCTAATCTGATGCCCAGCCTTCTTAAGTTATAACTATCACTGATTATTAACTGCTAAATTACCAGCTATAACCAATTCTCAATCCTATTCAAACAATGATTCAAGGCAGACAATCCAATTCAGTCAGACATGGCACCAAACAAAAGGAACTAATAATGCGAGTAAAACTGAATATCGACTAGACGTTCGAGCAATTATCAGGCTTAAAACACAAAATTAACACAGAAAGAAGCAAAACGGATAACCTACTGTGAGAAAAATATATACTATAGTCATGCTTTTCTATCATTCAAACCTGAAAAACTAATTGACGACATGTATTCAATCGACTATACAAATTATAACATCTAACAGTTAAAAATAAACGAATAGACTAAACATGACAACAAATGATTCGAATCGATTACCCTGCCTACTATATACTAAACAGCGAGCAGAAACAATTCAACCGAATAAAATGTTTATTGGAGTAGAAGAACAGTAACGAACGGAAATCGAACTACCACTAAACTAAACAAATAACTACAACAAAGATAGAAACAAAAAGGGAGAGGAAGAATACCTCAGAAAATCAAAAACCAGACAGACTCGACTTGAACCTCTGACTTGAGCCTTTTTTGGGGTGAAAATGGACTTTAATCGAGTGTTCTCGATTGAGCACACTCGACTAAAGTTGATTGACACCCCAATTTCTCCCTTCTGAATAAATTCGAACTTGGTCTCTTTTTAGGGTTTCTGGTTCGATTTGGACTTGAATGGTTCCAGCATGATTCAAGTCGGACTAACGGTGTTTTAGAGGTGAGGGAGGTCAGGGGGATAGTTGGTGTGAGTTTGGGGAAGTTTGGGTTTGGCGCCGCCACCATTGGATCTTGTGGCGGCACTAGGGTTCTTTGTTTTGATTTGATATTCGAGAGACCCTAGGTTGATTCGAAGGAAACTGATGGTGGTTTGGGTATGAGGGTGGTCTAGGGGTCAACGGGTGTTGATTTGGTGGTCATTGGATGAACTAGGGATTCTGGCTGATCTTCGATTTAAGATTCGAAGAATTCTGGGGTGATTCGAGGTTAGCTACTAGGATGGTTGGAACGGGGAGGTTGAGAGGAGTTAAGGGTGTGAAAATGGAGTCATTTGGCCCACCGGAACCGCCGTGAGGCGATTTACGGGGGGCGGAGCACGATGGTAGACGGTGGGCTTCCGTTCGTCTCTGAGAGATGATGAAGTGAAGGGGGGTGTCTGGCTTAGGGGGCGTGGGGTGAGAGGTTGGGCTTATATACGGGGGAGGGAATTAAATCCTGGCTGTTTGATCAATTGAGATCAACGGCCTGGATCAATTTACTTAAATAAAACGGTGTCATTTGGTCTCATTAAGAGACTGGGTTGACCGGAGTAAAATGGACCGGGTTATGGGGGAGCTTAGGGACCGTCAGATCAAAGGGAAGGGACGGCTCAAATTTGTGACGCCTATACGGCGTTGTTTGGTTGGTCCTGGAGACTGAACTGGACCGTTAGATCTGTTTGATCAACGGCCCAGATTTGAGGCACCTAAACGACGTCGTTTGGTCTTCTGAGAGACCAGGTGCATTGGACTGGGTCATGCGTTGCTTTGGGCCCGATTTTTGGTTTAAACTTTTGGCCCAATCCGATTTTTTTAACTCCTTTCTTTTTTTCTATTTTTCCTTTTTAATTCCTAATTACCAAAATTCCTAAATTAAATTGTAAAATCAAAATTAACCTTACAAAATATTAATTACCCCCTAACCATAATTAACATACAAGACTAAACATTTAATTAAAAATAAAATCACACAATGGTACGCTTAAATGACAAAAAAAATAGAACAAAAAATACATATTTTTTGTGATTTTCTTTCTTTTAAAAACAAAACATGATTCAATTAATTCCTAAGTGCACAATTAAATCTTAAATGTGTATGCAACATATATTTTTGTATTTTCATTAATTTAAACACACATAACACGCACATACAAATGCAAGACAATTTTTATTTTGATTCTGTGGGAGTAATTCATGTGAGGCAAAAATCACGTGCTCACAGCTGCCCCTCTTTGCCCGTAAACACGAAGAGTTTTCGTGCAAAGACAAAGTGAGCGGACACGAGCGATTTTTGCCCGTTTGAGTACTCCGTGTAAAGTATTTTTGAAAGATTTGACCGAACCTTTGCTTCAAACGGTTTCCTACATATCCTTGGCTAAAAATGAATCAGGTCCATGTAGTTCAGGAAGTTTTGGTAGCTGGGACTACCATGGAAACTGCGATTTTGCTGTTACTGTTGTTGCTCTTGCTGTTGCTGTTGTTGTTGCTACTACTGCTTACTGACCCCCTTATTACACCAGGCTAAAATGAAAAATAAGAATCTAGACTAATCTAGTCTATGAATTACAAAACCTTATCTAAATTTTCAGGCTTGCTCTTGTCACCTTGTTTTCTTGTTGGCTTGCTTCCTCTGATGTTTCTTTATTTCTGTCTTGACATCGTCGGCCTTTCTTGATTGCCGAACTTGAACTGCTTATTTCCTTCTTCGAACTATTTTCCTTTCGAAGCTTGAACTGCCTTCTTCTGACCATTGTTCCTTTCTTTTGATTTCCGAACTTGAATTTATGCTGGGGATCTTGCTGTAATCCTCCGCTTTACTGACTTCAACTTGAAATGCATTCCTCTGTTATATGGGCGGGCTCCCAACTTCAATCTTCAACTTAAAATGTATTCCTCTGTTATACAGGCGGGCTCCTGACTTCAATTTTCAAACTTGAAAAGTAACACCTCCGTTCTACAGGCGGGCTCCCGAATGCAACAACTTTAAAGTAACACCTCTGTTCTACGGGCGGGCTCCCGA
>MU727651.1:0-14404 GCA_026770625.1 Nicotiana glauca
ATTCCCTAGTCGCCTTTTGCCAACGTTAGGGCTCCAATCCCTATGTTGAGCATTTTAAGTCATAGGACCTCCAATCCCTAATCGTGTTTTGGCAACATTAGGGCTCCAATCCCTGAGTTGTGCCGTTTAGATATAGGGCTTCCATTCCCTACTCTCCTTTTGCCAATATTAGGGCTCCAATCCCTGAGTTATGCCTTTTTAGACATGTGGCCACCATTCCCTACTCGCCTTTTGCCAACCTTAGGGCCCTAATCCCTGAGTTGAGCCTTTTTAGACATAGGGCCTCCATTCCCTAGTCGCCTTTTGCCAACATTAGGGCTCCAATCCCTGAGTTGTGCCTTTTAGACATAGGGCCTCCATTTCCTAGTCGTGTTTTTCCAACATTAGGGCTCCAATCCCTGAGTTGAGCCTTTTTAGACACAGGGCGTCAATTACCTAGTCGCCTTTTTCCAACATTAGGGCTCCAATCAATAAGTTGAGCCTTTTTTGACATAAGGCATCCATTCCCTAGTCGCCTTTTTCCAACGTTAGGGCTCCAATCCCTATATTGAGCATTTTTAGTCATAGGTCCTCCAATCCGTAATCGTGTTTTGCCAACATTAGGGCTCCAGTCCCTGAGTTGTTCCGTTTAGACATAGGGCTTCCATTCCCTAGTCTCCTTTTGCCAATATTAGGGCTCCAATCCCTGAGTTATGCCTTTCTAGACATGTGGCCACCATTCCCTATTCGCCTTTTGCCAACATTAGGGCTCCAATCCCTGAGTTGAGCCTTTTTAGACATAGGGCCTCCATTCCCTAGTCGCCTTTTGCCAACGTTAGGGCTCCAACCCATGTGTTGAGCCTTTTTAGTCATAGGGCCTTCATTCCAAAGTCGCCTTTTGCCAACATTAGGGCTCCAATCCCTGAGTTGTGCCTTTAAGACATAGGGCTTCCATTCCCTAGTCACCTTTTGACAACATTAGGGCTCCAATCCCTGAGTTGTGCCTTTTTAGACATGTGGCCACCATTCCCTAGTCGCCTTTTACCAACATTAGGGCTCTAATCCCAGAGTTGAGCCTTTTGAGACATAGGGCCTCCATTCCCTAGTCACTTTGTGCCAACATTAGGGCTCCAATCTCTGAGTTATGCCGTTTAGACATAGGGCCTCCATTCCCTAGTCACTTTGTGCCAACATTAGGGCTCCAATCTCTGAGTTATGCCGTTTAGACATAGGGCCTCCATTCCCTAGTCACTTTGTGCCAACATTAGGGCTCCAATCTCTGAGTTATGCCGTTTAGACATAGGGCCTCCATTCCCTAGTCACTTTGTGCCAACATTAGGGCTCCAATCCCTCAGTTGTGCCTTTTTAGACATAGGGCGTAAATTCCCTAGTCGCCTTTTGTCAACATTAGGGCTCCAATCCCTGAGTTGTGCCTTTTAGACATAAGGCCTTTATCACCTAGTCGCCTTTTTCCAATATTAGGGCTCCAATACCTAAGTTGCGCCATTTAGACATAGGGCCTCCATTCCCTAGTCACTTTTTGCCAACATTAGGGCTCCAATCTCTGAGTTATGCCTTTTAGACATAGGGCCTCCCATTACCTAGTCCTGTTTTGCCAACATTAGGGCTCCAATCCCTGAGTTGAGCCTTTTTAGACGTAGGGCGTCAATTCCCTAGTTGCCTTTTTCCAACTTTAGGGCTCCAATCCATGTGTTGAGCCTTTTTAGTCATAGTGCCTTCATTCCCTAGTCGCCTTTTGCCAACATTAGGGCTCCAATCCCTGAGTTGTGACTTTTAAACATAGGGCTTCCATTCCCTAGTCACCTTTTGCAAACATTAGGGCTCCAATTCCTGAGTTGTGCCTTTTTAGACATGTGGCCACCATTCCCTAGTCGCATTTTGCCAACATTAGGGTTGTAATCCCAGAGTTGAGCCTTTTTAGACATAGGGTCTCCATTCCCTAGTCGCCTTTTGCCAACATTAGAGCTCCAATCCCTAAGTTGTGCCTTTTAGACATAGAATTTCCATTCCCTAGTCGCCTTTTGCATAATTATGGCTCCAATCCCTGAGTTGAGCCTTTTAGACATAGGGCCTCCATTCCGTAGTCGCCTTTTGCCAACATTAGTGCTCCAATCCCTATGCTGAGCCTTTTTAGTCATAGGACCTCCAATCCCTAGTCGTGTTTTGCCAACATTAGGGCTCCATTCCCCGAGTTGTGCCTTTTAGACATAGGGCTTCCATTCCCTAGTCCCCTTTTGCAAATATTAGGGCTCCAATCCCTGAGTTAAGCCTTTTAAGACATGTGGCCACCATTCCCTAGTCGCCTTTTGCCAACATTAGGGCTCCAATCCCTGAGTTGAGCCTTTTTACACATAGGGCCTCCATTCCCTAGTCGCCTTTTGCCAACGTTAGGCTCCAATCCATGTGTTGAGCCTTTTTAGTCATAGAACCTTCATTCGCTAGTCGCCTTTTGCCAACATTAGGGCTCCAATCCCTGAGTTGTGCCTTTTAGACATAGGGCTTCCATTCCCTAGTCACCTTTTGCCAATATTAGGGCTCCAATCCCAGAGTTGTGCCTTTTTAGACATGTGGCCACCATTCCCTATTTGCCTTTTGCAAACATTAGGGCTCTAATCCTAGAGTTGAGCCTTTTTAGACATTGGTCCTCCATTCCCTTGTCGCCTTTTGCCAACATTAGTGCCTTTTAGACATAGGGCTTCCATTCCCTAGTCTCCTTTTGCCAATATTAGGTGTCCAATCCATGTGTTGAGCCTTTTTAGTCATAGTGCCTCCATTCCCTAGTCGCCTTTTGCCAACATTAGAGCTCCAATCCCTAAGTTGTGCCTTTTAGACATAGGACTTCCATTCCCTAGTCGCCTTTTGCATAATTATGGCTCCAATCCCTGAGTTGCGCCATTTAGACATAGGGCCTCCATTCCCTAGTCACTTTTTGCCAACATTAGGGCTCCAATCTCAGAGTTATGCCTTTTAGACATAGGGCCTCCATTACCTAGTCGTGTTTTGCCAACATTAGGGCTCCAATCCCTGAGTTGAGCCTTTTTAGACATAGGGCGTCAATTCCCTAGTCGCCTTTTTCCAACATTAGGGCTCCAATCCATGTGTTGAGCCTTTTTAGTCATAGGGCCTTCATTCCATAGTCGCCTGTTGCCAACATTAGGGCTCCAATCCCTGAGTTGTGCCTTTTAGGCATAGGGCTTCCATTCCCTAGTCACCTTTTGACAACACTAGGGCTCCAATCCCTGAGTTGTGCCTTTTTAGACATGTGGCCACCATTCCCTAGTCGCCTTTTACCAACATTAGGGCTCTAATCCCAGAGTTGAGCCTTTTTAGAAATAGGGCCTCCATTCCCTAGTCGCCTTTTGCCAACACTAGATCTCCAATCCCTAAGTTGTGCCTTTTAGACATACGACTTCCATTCCCTAGTCGCCTTTTGCATAATTAGGGCTCCAATCCCTGAGTTTAGCCTTTTAGACATATGGCCTCCATTTCCTAGTCGCCTTTTGCCAATGTTAAGGCTCCAATCCCTATGTTGAGCCTTTTTAGTCTTTTAGTCATAGGGCCTCCAATCCCTAGTCGTGTTTTGCCAACATTAGGGCTTCAATCCCTGAGTTGTGCCTTTTAGACATAGGGCCTCCATTACCTAGTCGTGTTTTGCAAACATTAGGGCTCCAATCCCTGAGTTGAGCCTTTTTAGACGTAGGGCGTCAATTCCCTAGTCGCCTTTTTCCAGCATTCGGGCTCAGATCCCTAAGTTGAGACTTTTTAGACATAGGGGCTCCATTCCCTAGTCGCCTTTTGCCAATGTTAGGGCTCCAATCCATGTGTTGAGCCTTTTTAGTTATAGTGCCTTCATTCCCTAGTCGCCTTTTGCCAACATTAGGGCTCCAATCCCTGAGTTGTGACTTTTAGACATAGCGCTTCCATTCCCTAGTCAACTTTTGCAAATATTAGGGCTCCAATCCCTGAGTTGTGCCTTTTTAGACATGTGGCCACCATTCCCTAGTCGCCTTTTGCCAACATTAGGGTTGTAATCCCAGAGTTGAGCCTTTTTAGAAATAGGGTCTCCATTCCCTAGTCGCCTTTTGCCAACATTAGAGCTCCAATCCCTAAGTTATGCCTTTTAGACATAGGACTTCCATTCCCTAGTCGCCTTTTGCATAATTATGGCTCCAATCCCTGAGTTGAGCCTTTTAGACATAGGGCCTCCATTCCGTAGTCGCCTTTTGCAACCATTAGTGCTCCAATCCCTATGTTGAGCCTTTTTAGTCATAGGACCTCCAATCCCTAGTCGTGTTTTGCCAACATTAGGGCTCCATTCCCTGAGTTGTGCCTTTTAGACATAGGGCTTCCATTCCCTAGTCCCCTTTTGCCAATATTAGGGCTCCAATCCCTGATTTGAGCCTTTTTAGACATGTGGCCACCATTCCCTAGTCGCCTTTTGCCAACATTAGGGCTCCAATCCATAAGTTGAGCCTTTTTACACATAGGGCCTCCATTCCCTTGTCGCCTTTTGCCAACGTTAGGCTCCAATCCATTTGTTGAGCCTTTTTAGTCATAGAGACTTCATTCCTTAGTCGCCTTTTGCCAACATTAGAGATCCAATCCCTGGGTTGTGCCTTTTAGACATAGGGCTTCCATTCCCTAGTCACCTTTTGCCAACATTAGGGCTCCAATCCCAGAGTTGTGCCTTTTTAGACATGTGGCCACCATTCCCTAGTCGCCTTTTGCAAACATTAGGGCTCTAATCCCAGAGTTGAGCCTTTTTAGACATTGGTCCTCCATTCCCTAGTCGCCTTTTGCCAACATTAGTACCTTTTAGACATAGGACTTCCATTCCCTAGTCTCCTTTTGCCAATATTAGGGCTCCAATGCATGTGTTGAGCCTTTTTAGTCATAGTGCCTCCATTCCCTAGTCGCCTTTTGCCAACATTAGAGCTCCAATCCCTAAGTTGTGCCTTTTAGACATAGGACTTCCATTCCCAAGTCGCCTTTTGCATAATTATGGCTCCAATCTCTGAGTTGAGCCATTTAGACATAGGGCCTCCATTACCTACTCGTGTTTTGCCAACATTAGGGCTCCAATCCCTGAGTTGAGCCTTTTTAGACGTAGGGCGTCAATTCCCTAGTCGCCTTTTTCCAACGTTACGGCTCAAATTCATGTGTTGAGCCTTTTTAGTCATAGTGCCTTCATTCCCTAGTCGCCTTTTGCCAACATTAGGGCTCCAATCCCTGAGTTGTGACTTTTAGACATAGGGCTTCCATTCCCTAGTCACCTTTTGCAAACATTAGGGCTCCAATCCCTGAGTTGTGCCTTTTTAGACATGTGGCCATCATTCCCTAGTCGCCTTTTGCCAACATTAGGGTTGTAATCCCAAGAGTTGAGACTTTTTAGACATAGGGCCTCCATTCCCTAGTTGCCTTTTGCCAACGTTAGGGCTCTAATCCATGTGTTGAGCCTTTTTAGTCATAGTGCCTTCATTCCCTAGTGGCCTTTTGCCAACATTAGGGCTCCAATCCCTGAGTTGTGACTTTTAGACATAGGGCTTCCATTCCCTAGTCACCTTTTGCCAACATTAGGGCTACAATCCCTGAGTTATGCATTTTTGGACATAGGGCGTCAATTCCCTAGTCGCCTTTTGCCAACATTAGGGCTCCAGTCCCTGAGTTGTTCCTTTTAGACATAGGTCCCCCATTCCCTAGTCGCCTTTTGCCAACATTAGGGCTCCAGTCCCTGAGTTGTTCCTTTTAGACATAGGTCCCCCATTCCCTAGTCGCCTTTTGCCAACATTAGGGCTCCAGTCCCTGAGTTGTTCCTTTTAGACATAGGTCCCCCATTCCCTAGTCGCCTTTTGCCAACATTAGGGCTCCAGTCCCTGAGTTGTTCCTTTTAGACATAGGTCCCCCATTCCCTAGTCGCCTTTTGCCAACATTAGGGCTCCAGTCCCTGAGTTGTTCCTTTTAGACATAGGTCCCCCATTCCCTAGTCGCCTTTTGCCAACATTAGGGCTCCAGTCCCTGAGTTGTTCCTTTTAGACATAGGTCCCCCATTCCCTAGTCGCCTTTTGCCAACATTAGGGCTCCAGTCCCTGAGTTGTTCCTTTTAGACATAGGTCCCCCATTCCCTAGTCGCCTTTTGCCAACATTAGGGCTCCAGTCCCTGAGTTGTTCCTTTTAGACATAGGTCCCCCATTCCCTAGTCGCCTTTTGCCAACATTAGGGCTCCAGTCCCTGAGTTGTTCCTTTTAGACATAGGTCCCCCATTCCCTAGTCGCCTTTTGCCAACATTAGGGCTCCAGTCCCTGAGTTGTTCCTTTTAGACATAGGTCCCCCATTCCCTAGTCGCCTTTTGCCAACATTAGGGCTCCAGTCCCTGAGTTGTTCCTTTTAGACATAGGTCCCCCATTCCCTAGTCGCCTTTTGCCAACATTAGGGCTCCAGTCCCTGAGTTGTTCCTTTTAGACATAGGTCCCCCATTCCCTAGTCGCCTTTTGCCAACATTAGGGCTCCAGTCCCTGAGTTGTTCCTTTTAGACATAGGTCCCCCATTCCCTAGTCGCCTTTTGCCAACATTAGGGCTCCAGTCCCTGAGTTGTTCCTTTTAGACATAGGTCCCCCATTCCCTAGTCGCCTTTTGCCAACATTAGGGCTCCAGTCCCTGAGTTGTTCCTTTTAGACATAGGTCCCCCATTCCCTAGTCGCCTTTTGCCAACATTAGGGCTCCAGTCCCTGAGTTGTTCCTTTTAGACATAGGTCCCCCATTCCCTAGTCGCCTTTTGCCAACATTAGGGCTCCAGTCCCTGAGTTGTTCCTTTTAGACATAGGTCCCCCATTCCCTAGTCGCCTTTTGCCAACATTAGGGCTCCAGTCCCTGAGTTGTTCCTTTTAGACATAGGTCCCCCATTCCCTAGTCGCCTTTTGCCAACATTAGGGCTCCAGTCCCTGAGTTGTTCCTTTTAGACATAGGTCCCCCATTCCCTAGTCGCCTTTTGCCAACATTAGGGCTCCAGTCCCTGAGTTGTTCCTTTTAGACATAGGTCCCCCATTCCCTAGTCGCCTTTTGCCAACATTAGGGCTCCAGTCCCTGAGTTGTTCCTTTTAGACATAGGTCCCCCATTCCCTAGTCGCCTTTTGCCAACATTAGGGCTCCAGTCCCTGAGTTGTTCCTTTTAGACATAGGTCCCCCATTCCCTAGTCGCCTTTTGCCAACATTAGGGCTCCAGTCCCTGAGTTGTTCCTTTTAGACATAGGTCCCCCATTCCCTAGTCGCCTTTTGCCAACATTAGGGCTCCAGTCCCTGAGTTGTTCCTTTTAGACATAGGTCCCCCATTCCCTAGTCGCCTTTTGCCAACATTAGGGCTCCAGTCCCTGAGTTGTTCCTTTTAGACATAGGTCCCCCATTCCCTAGTCGCCTTTTGCCAACATTAGGGCTCCAGTCCCTGAGTTGTTCCTTTTAGACATAGGTCCCCCATTCCCTAGTCGCCTTTTGCCAACATTAGGGCTCCAGTCCCTGAGTTGTTCCTTTTAGACATAGGTCCCCCATTCCCTAGTCGCCTTTTGCCAACATTAGGGCTCCAGTCCCTGAGTTGTTCCTTTTAGACATAGGTCCCCCATTCCCTAGTCGCCTTTTGCCAACATTAGGGCTCCAGTCCCTGAGTTGTTCCTTTTAGACATAGGTCCCCCATTCCCTAGTCGCCTTTTGCCAACATTAGGGCTCCAGTCCCTGAGTTGTTCCTTTTAGACATAGGTCCCCCATTCCCTAGTCGCCTTTTGCCAACATTAGGGCTCCAGTCCCTGAGTTGTTCCTTTTAGACATAGGTCCCCCATTCCCTAGTCGCCTTTTGCCAACATTAGGGCTCCAGTCCCTGAGTTGTTCCTTTTAGACATAGGTCCCCCATTCCCTAGTCGCCTTTTGCCAACATTAGGGCTCCAGTCCCTGAGTTGTTCCTTTTAGACATAGGTCCCCCATTCCCTAGTCGCCTTTTGCCAACATTAGGGCTCCAGTCCCTGAGTTGTTCCTTTTAGACATAGGTCCCCCATTCCCTAGTCGCCTTTTGCCAACATTAGGGCTCCAGTCCCTGAGTTGTTCCTTTTAGACATAGGTCCCCCATTCCCTAGTCGCCTTTTGCCAACATTAGGGCTCCAGTCCCTGAGTTGTTCCTTTTAGACATAGGTCCCCCATTCCCTAGTCGCCTTTTGCCAACATTAGGGCTCCAGTCCCTGAGTTGTTCCTTTTAGACATAGGTCCCCCATTCCCTAGTCGCCTTTTGCCAACATTAGGGCTCCAGTCCCTGAGTTGTTCCTTTTAGACATAGGTCCCCCATTCCCTAGTCGCCTTTTGCCAACATTAGGGCTCCAGTCCCTGAGTTGTTCCTTTTAGACATAGGTCCCCCATTCCCTAGTCGCCTTTTGCCAACATTAGGGCTCCAGTCCCTGAGTTGTTCCTTTTAGACATAGGTCCCCCATTCCCTAGTCGCCTTTTGCCAACATTAGGGCTCCAGTCCCTGAGTTGTTCCTTTTAGACATAGGTCCCCCATTCCCTAGTCGCCTTTTGCCAACATTAGGGCTCCAGTCCCTGAGTTGTTCCTTTTAGACATAGGTCCCCCATTCCCTAGTCGCCTTTTGCCAACATTAGGGCTCCAGTCCCTGAGTTGTTCCTTTTAGACATAGGTCCCCCATTCCCTAGTCGCCTTTTGCCAACATTAGGGCTCCAGTCCCTGAGTTGTTCCTTTTAGACATAGGTCCCCCATTCCCTAGTCGCCTTTTGCCAACATTAGGGCTCCAGTCCCTGAGTTGTTCCTTTTAGACATAGGTCCCCCATTCCCTAGTCGCCTTTTGCCAACATTAGGGCTCCAGTCCCTGAGTTGTTCCTTTTAGACATAGGTCCCCCATTCCCTAGTCGCCTTTTGCCAACATTAGGGCTCCAGTCCCTGAGTTGTTCCTTTTAGACATAGGTCCCCCATTCCCTAGTCGCCTTTTGCCAACATTAGGGCTCCAGTCCCTGAGTTGTTCCTTTTAGACATAGGTCCCCCATTCCCTAGTCGCCTTTTGCCAACATTAGGGCTCCAGTCCCTGAGTTGTTCCTTTTAGACATAGGTCCCCCATTCCCTAGTCGCCTTTTGCCAACATTAGGGCTCCAGTCCCTGAGTTGTTCCTTTTAGACATAGGTCCCCCATTCCCTAGTCGCCTTTTGCCAACATTAGGGCTCCAGTCCCTGAGTTGTTCCTTTTAGACATAGGTCCCCCATTCCCTAGTCGCCTTTTGCCAACATTAGGGCTCCAGTCCCTGAGTTGTTCCTTTTAGACATAGGTCCCCCATTCCCTAGTCGCCTTTTGCCAACATTAGGGCTCCAGTCCCTGAGTTGTTCCTTTTAGACATAGGTCCCCCATTCCCTAGTCGCCTTTTGCCAACATTAGGGCTCCAGTCCCTGAGTTGTTCCTTTTAGACATAGGTCCCCCATTCCCTAGTCGCCTTTTGCCAACATTAGGGCTCCAGTCCCTGAGTTGTTCCTTTTAGACATAGGTCCCCCATTCCCTAGTCGCCTTTTGCCAACATTAGGGCTCCAGTCCCTGAGTTGTTCCTTTTAGACATAGGTCCCCCATTCCCTAGTCGCCTTTTGCCAACATTAGGGCTCCAGTCCCTGAGTTGTTCCTTTTAGACATAGGTCCCCCATTCCCTAGTCGCCTTTTGCCAACATTAGGGCTCCAGTCCCTGAGTTGTTCCTTTTAGACATAGGTCCCCCATTCCCTAGTCGCCTTTTGCCAACATTAGGGCTCCAGTCCCTGAGTTGTTCCTTTTAGACATAGGTCCCCCATTCCCTAGTCGCCTTTTGCCAACATTAGGGCTCCAGTCCCTGAGTTGTTCCTTTTAGACATAGGTCCCCCATTCCCTAGTCGCCTTTTGCCAACATTAGGGCTCCAGTCCCTGAGTTGTTCCTTTTAGACATAGGTCCCCCATTCCCTAGTCGCCTTTTGCCAACATTAGGGCTCCAGTCCCTGAGTTGTTCCTTTTAGACATAGGTCCCCCATTCCCTAGTCGCCTTTTGCCAACATTAGGGCTCCAGTCCCTGAGTTGTTCCTTTTAGACATAGGTCCCCCATTCCCTAGTCGCCTTTTGCCAACATTAGGGCTCCAGTCCCTGAGTTGTTCCTTTTAGACATAGGTCCCCCATTCCCTAGTCGCCTTTTGCCAACATTAGGGCTCCAGTCCCTGAGTTGTTCCTTTTAGACATAGGTCCCCCATTCCCTAGTCGCCTTTTGCCAACATTAGGGCTCCAGTCCCTGAGTTGTTCCTTTTAGACATAGGTCCCCCATTCCCTAGTCGCCTTTTGCCAACATTAGGGCTCCAGTCCCTGAGTTGTTCCTTTTAGACATAGGTCCCCCATTCCCTAGTCGCCTTTTGCCAACATTAGGGATCCAATCCCTGAGTTGTGCCTTTTTGACATTTGTCTTCCATTCCCTAGTCACCTTTTGCCAACATTAGGGCTACAATCCCTGAGTTGTGCATTTTTGGACATAGGGCGTCAATTCCCTAGTCATTTTTTGCCAAAATTAGGGCTCCAATCCGTGAGTTGTGCCTTTTAGACATAGGGCTTCCATTCCCTAGTCACCTTTTGCCAACATTAGGGCTCTAATCCCAGAGTTGAGCCTTTTTAGACATAGGGCCTCCATTCCCTAGTCGCCTTTTGCCAACATTAGAGCTCTAATCCCTAAGTTGTGCCTTTTAGACAT
This sequence comes from Nicotiana glauca, assembly GCA_026770625.1. Classification (NCBI taxonomy): domain Eukaryota; kingdom Viridiplantae; phylum Streptophyta; class Magnoliopsida; order Solanales; family Solanaceae; genus Nicotiana; species Nicotiana glauca. The sequence continues at coordinate 10,726 of MU727651.1, forward strand.
AGAACTTCCATTATGTAGTCGACTTTTGCATAATTAGGGCTCCAATCCCTGAGTCGAGCCTTTTAGACATAGGGCCTCCATTCCCTAGTCGCCTTTTGCCAACGTTAGGGCTCCAATCCATGTGTTGAGCCTTTTTAGTCATAGGGCCCTCATTCCCTAGTCGCCTTTTGCCAACATAATTGCTCCAATTCCTGAATTGTGCCTTTTAGGCATAGGGCTTCCATTCCTTTGTCACCTTTTGCCAAAATTAGGGCTCCAATCCATGAGTTGTGCCTTTTTAGACATGTGGCCACCATTCCCTAGTCGGCTTTTACCAACATTAGGGCTCTAATCCCAGAGTTGAGCCTCTTTAGACATAGGGCCTCCATTCCTTAGTCGCCTTTTGCCAACATTAGGGCTCCAATCCCTAAGTTGTGCCTTTTTAGACATAGGTCCTCCATTCCCTAGTCGCCTTTTGTCAACATTAGGGCTCCAATCCCCGAGTTTTGCCTTTTAGACATAGGGCCTCTATCACCTAGTCGCCTTTTGCCAATATTAGGGCTCCAATCCCTAAGTTGCGCCATTTAGACATAGGGCCTCCATTCCCTAGTCACTTTTTGCCAACATTAGGGATCCAATCCCTGAGTTATGCCTTTTAGACATAGGGCCTCCATTACCTAGTCGTGTGTTGCCAACATTAGGGCTCCAATCCCTGAGTCGAGCCTTTTTAGACATAGGGCGTCAATTCCCTAGTCGCCTTTTTCCTACATTTGGTCTCCACTCCCTAAGTTGAGACTTTTTAGACATAGGGCCTCCATTCCCTAGTCGCCTTTTGCCAACGTTAGGGATCCAATCCATGTGTTGAGCCTTTTTAGTCATAGTGCCTTCATTCCCTAGTCACCTTTTGTCAACATTAGTGCTCCATCCCTGAGTTGTGCCTTTTAGACATAGGGCTTCCATTCCCTAGTCACCTTTTGCAAACATTAGGGCTCCAATCCCTGAGTTGTGCCTTTTTAGACATGGGGCCTCCATTCCCTAGTCGCCTTTTTCCAACGTTAGGGCTCCAATCCCTATGTTGAGCCTTTTTAGTCATAGGGCCTCCAATCCCTAGTCGTGTTTTGCCAACATTAGGGCTCCAATACCTGAGTTGTGCCTTTTTAGACATAGGGCGTCAATTCCCTAGTCGCCTTTTGCCAACATTAGGGCTCCAATCCTTGAGTTGTGCCTTTCAGAAATAGGGCTTCCATTCCCTAGTCACCTTTTGCCAACATTAGGGCTCCAATCCCTGAGTTGTGGCTTTTTAGATATGTGGCCACCATTCCCTAGTCGGCTTTTGGCCAACATTAGGGCTCCTATCCCTGAGTTGAGCCTTTTTACACATAGGGCCTCCATTCCCTAGTCGCCTTTTGCCAACGTTAGGCTCCAATCCCTCAGTTGTGCCTTTTAGACATAGGACTTCCATTCCCTAGTCGCCTTTTGCATATTAGAGCTCCAATCATTGAGTTGAGCCTTTTAGACATAGGGCCTCCATTCCCTAGTCACCTTTTTCCATCGTTAGGGCTCCAATCCCTATGTTGAGCCTTTTTAGTCATAGGGCCTCCAATCCCTAGTCGTGTTTTGCCAACATTAGGGCTCAAATCCCTGAGTTGTTCCTTTTAGACAAATGGCTTCCATTCCCTAGTCTCCTTTTGCCAATATTAGGGCTCCAATCCCTGAGTTGTGCCTTTTTAGACATGTGGCCACCATTCCCTAGTCGCCTTTTGCCAACATTAGGGCTCCAATCCTTTAGTTGAGCCTTTTTAGCCATAGGGCCTCCATTCCCTAGTCTCCTTTTGCCAATATTAGGGCTCCAATCCCTGAGTTGTGCCTTTTAGACATAGGGCTTCCATTCCATAGTCACCTTTTGCCAACATTAGGGCTCCAATCCCTGAGTTGTGCCTTTTTAGACATGTGGCCACCATTCCCTAGTCGCCTTTTTCCAACGTTAGGGCTCCAATCCCTAGGTTGAGCCTTTTTAGTCATAGGGCCTCCAATCCCTAGTCGTGTTTTGCCAACATTAGGGCTCCAATCCCTGNTAGGGCTTCCATTCCATAGTCACCTTTTGCCAACATTAGGGCTCCAATCCCTGAGTTGTGACTTTTTAGACATGTGGCCACTATTCCCTAGTCGCCTTTTGCCAACATTAGGGCTCTAATCCTATAGTTGAGCTTTTTTAGACATTTATCCTCCATTCCCTAGCCGCCTTTTGCCAACATTATGGCTCCAATCCCTTAGTTGATCCTTTTTAGACATAAGGCCTCCATTCCCAAGTCACCTTTTGCCAACGTTAGGGCTCCAATCCCTGTGTTGAGCCTTTTTAGACATAGTTCCTCCATTCCCTAGTCTCCTTTTGCCAACATTAAGGCTCCAATTCCTGAGTTGTGCCTTTTTTGACATAGGCCGTCAATTCCTTAGTCGCCTTTTGCCAACATTAAGGCTCCAATCCTTGAGTTGTGCCTTTTTAGACATAGGGCATCAATTCCCTAGTCGCCTTTTGCCAACATTAGGGCTTCAATCCCTGAGTTGTGTATTTTTAGACATAGGTTCCCCATTGCCTTGTCGCCTTTTGCCAATATTAGGGCTCCAACCACTGAGTTGTGCCTTTTTGACATTTGGTTTCCATTCCCTAGTCACCTTTTGCCAATATCAGGGCTCCAATCCTTGAGTTGTGCCTTTTTAGACATAGGGCGTCAATTCCCTAGTCGCCTTTTGCCAACATTAAGGCTCCAATCCCTGACTTGTGACTTTTAGACATAGGGCTTCCATTCCCTAGTCACCTTTTGCCAACATTAGGGCTCCAATCCCTGAATTGTGCCTTTTTAGACATGTGGCCACCATTCCCTAGTCGCCTTTTGCCAACATTAGTGCTCTAATCCCAGAGTTGAGCCTTCTTAGACATAGGGCCTCCATTCCCTAGTCGCCTTTTGCCAACATTAGAGCTCCAGTCCCTAAGTTGTGCCTTTTAGACATAGGACTTCCATTCCCTAGTCGTCTTTTGCATAATTAGGGCTCCAATCATTGAGTTGAGCCTTTTAGACATAGGGCCTCCATTCCCTAGTCGCCTTTTGCCAATGTTAGGGCTCCAATCCATGTGTTGATCCTTTTTAGTCATAGGGCCTTCATTCCCTAGTCGCCTTTTGCGAACATTAGGGCTCCAATCCATGAGTTGTGCCTTTTAGACATAGGGCTTGCATTCCCTAGTCACCTTTTGCCAACATTAGGGATCCAATCCCTGAGTTGTGCCTTTTTAGACATGTGGCCTCTATTCCCTAGTCGCCTTTTGCCAATATTAGGGCTCTAATCCCATAGTTGAGCCTTTTTAGACATAAGTTCCCCATTGCCTAGTCGCCTTTTGCCAACATTAGGGCTCCAACCCCTGAGTTGTGCCTTTTTGACATTTGGCTTCCATTCCCTAGTCACCTTTTTCATAAGGCTCCAATCCTTGAGTTGTGCCTTTTTAGACATAGGGCGTCAATTCGCTAGTCGACTTTTGCCAACGTTAGTGCTCCAATCCTTGAGTTGTGCCTTTTTAGACATAGGGCATCAATTCCATAGTCGCCTTTTGCCAACAATAGGGCTCCAATCCCTGAGTTGTGCCTTTTTAGACATAGGTTCCCCATTGCCTAGTCGCCTTTTGCCAACATTAGGGCTCCAACCCCTG
>MU727655.1:20749-33875 GCA_026770625.1 Nicotiana glauca
CACTTCCCTTGTTCTCCAGGTGGGCGCCTGACTGCTGAAGCTTGAAATGTATTCCCTTGTTCTCCAGGTAGGCTCCTGACGGTGATGCTTGAAAGGGTATTCCCTTATTCTCCAAGTGGGCTCCTGCTTGCGATGCTTGAAAAGTATTCCCTTGTTCTCTAGGTGGGCTCCTGACTGCAACAAAATAGGCAAACAAAGAAAATTTTCTGCTCCAGTTTGGTGGCTGGGTACAGCATGTTATCAATTATTAAAAAATTGAAAGCTAAAATTTGAATTGTACTTCCCTTGTTCTCCAGGTGGGCGCCTGACTGCTGAAACTTCAAAAGTATTCCCTTGTTCTCCAGATGAGCTCCTGACTGCAACAAAATAGGCAAACAAAGAAAATTTTCTACCCCAGTTTGGTGGCTGGGTACAGCATGTTATCAATTATTAAAAAATTAAAAGCTAAAATTTGAATTGTACTTCCCTTGTTCTCCAGGTGGGCGCCTGACTGCTGAAACTTGAAATGTATTCCCTTGTTCTCCAGGTGGGATCCTGACTGCTACAAAATAAACAAACAAAGAAAATTTTCTGCCCCAGTTTAGTGGATGGGTACAACATGTTATCAAATACAAAAAATTGAAAGCTAAAATTTAAATTGCACTTCCCTTGTTCTCCAGGTGGGCGCCTGACTGCTGAAACTTGAAATGTATTCCCTTGTTCTCCAGGTGGGCTCCTGATTACTGAACTTGAAAAATATTCCCTTGTTCTCCAGGTGGGCTCCTGACTGCAATAAAATAAACAAACAAGGAAAATTTTTTGCCCCAGTTTGGTGGCTGGGTACAGCATATTATCAAATATTAAAAATTGAAAGCTAAAATTTGAATTGTACTTCCCTTGTTCTCCAGGTGGGCACTTGACTGCTGAAACTTGAAATGTATTCCCTTGTTCTCCAGGTGGGCTCCTGATTGCTGAACTTGAAAAGTATTCCCTTGTTCTCCAGGTGAGCTCCTGACTGCAACAAAATAAACAAGCAAGGAAAATTTTCTGCCCCAGTTTGGTGGCTGGGTACAACATGTTATCAAATATTAAAAATTAAAAGCTAAAATTTGAATTGTACTTCCCTTGTTCTCCAGGTGGGCGCCTGACTGCTGAAACTTGAAATGTATTCCCTTGTTCTCCAGGTGGGCTCCTGATTGCTGAACTTGAAAAGTATTCCCTTGTTCTCCAGGTGGGCTCCTGACTGCAACAAAATAAACAAACAAAGAAAATTTTCTGCCCCAGTTTGGTGGCTGGGTACAGTTGTTAGTGTTAATTGAATCGTGTTACCAGATATCACGAAGAATTTGAAAGCTAAATCCCATTATCCAGGAGGGTCCTGATAACTCCTATCAATTACGAACCTAAGTTATATCTTCTAAAGGTATTACTCCCACTACATTTGTTATCTAAGAGGTCTTAACTACTCCCCATTATCCAGGAGGGTCCTGACAACTTCTAATTAAAAACAGTTTTAACCTAAGGTATATCTACTGAAGGTACAACTTCCACTATATCTTGTTATCTAAGCAGACCTTGAAACTACGTCCTATTATCCAGGAGGGTCCTGAAAACTCCTAATTGAATCCTATCTTAAACATGTAAACTTTGAAACCAACTTATATTCCTTTTGGGGTACATTTATGCTAAATTATGCTACTCATGACTGTTTTGAAATTTAAGCTAAGTCCCATTTTCCAGGAGGGTACTGAGAATTTATGGTCAAACCTGTTTTGGTGCTTGCTTTTCCCCTAAGGAGAGTTTCTCCGACACCAACGAAAACTTTCTGCCCCTGTTTCAATCAAAGAAAATCTTATCAGTTTAAAATGTGGTGGTTGGTTTGTGGACTTGATCTTTGAGGGAGATTGCTCCATCCACTTCCCATGATGACTGATTTCCACTTGAAGACCTTGCTTGTTTACGGACTAACCCCTTTCTTTGTCGTCCTTATCACATAAAACACCTTTTTTCCGTTCAGACCCCATATCCTCTATTTGCATTGCATGAACCGGCACCTCCCCAACCTTTGTGTCTCACATGAATCTCAAAGCATGTCCATTGCCCCCATTCTGTGTATATGCTGTTCTTTCTTGCCCTAACCACTGGCCTTGGCCTTGAGGTCTGTTGTTCCTTCATTTTGATTTCCATTCGTCGACCTTAATCGTTCCTTGACTGACCACTTCCTTTGTCAGAATATACCTATTCTCCTTTCGAATCCCCATACTTCTATTTGTTGTTTTGCTCCTGAATTGACACTTACCAACTTTTGTGTCTTACATGAACCCCAAAGCATTTTAATTGTTACCAACTTCGGTGCACATGTTACTCTTTTCTGATCTAAACCACCGGCCTTGCCTTTGAGGTCTATTGTTCCATCGCTAGCCATGATAACTTTGATTTCTTTTTGGAAGATTTGTCATTGGTGTACCATACTTTGTCAATCCTATCATGGGGAATTCTTTTGATATGTTTACCCTCGCCCTTCATTTGTTGTGTTGTTCGTATATCGAGCCTTTGTATTTCCAAAGGATCCCCAAAGCATATTGACTGTTGGCAACCCAATCATGTCTGATGTTATTTCCTGACTTACGACAATTTGATGTGCTGGCCAGATCCCATTTTGTGTAATTGGAAATCTTGGTGGCAAATTTTGAAGTCAGTTCTCACTTGTTATGACCAGACAAACTCAAAAAGAGGGAGAAAAAACAAGGTGGGAAGAATAGAATGGAGGCAAATGGAAAGAGACGATTCCTAACAAGAAACCTACAGAGTGGCGACCCATTGGATGTGGATACCGACTCTAGCGACCTTGACATTCACATGCAACCTACTCTGTTTAGCAAATCTGATGTTCAGCTCTTGTTGCTATTTTCCGCCGTGAAACTGATCTTCAATGCTCCATTTGCCCAATCTGATCCATCATCCTTAGTCGACTTGTGGTGCCCATAGGGTTTTCACCATCAAACCTCCCTCATTTTGATGATTTTTTTCAACTCACTGTCGCCTTACGGTGCCTGTAAAGGTTTTCACCAATAATACTCTCTCATTTTGATTTCTCTCATCTTGAGGTACCCATGGTGGTTCTCATCATCATGAATCTCTAATTCTTCATTTTCCTTTGTTTGGACTGGAGTGTTGCCCCTGATGTGATTCACCTTTGCTCGCTTGACTTGGCATCTCTCGAAGACTGGTCGGAAGGTCTTTCCTTGGACCGTAATGCGGGCTTTTGGATGGGATTTAGAAAGGAGGGTATAAAGGCTCAAAATAATTCAACATGGGTTCAAGACTACAACTTTCGAAATCATATTTCTTGCAACAACCATAACTTCTGCCCCAGTTTCATTCTTGGGGATTTTTGGATTTTTCTTTTGTTGTGACTGAACCTCAGAGTGGCTGCCTACGTACCCTTTCGGGATCAAGTCAAACGTTGTTCGGGACATAGAAATTACTTTATTGTTGCGATCTTTCTTTCTCCCACTTTTCTTTTCTTTCTTTTCATTTCTTTTCTTTTCCTTCTCTTTTCTCTTTTTTTTTCTTCTTCTTTATTTTCCTTTTCTTTTCTTTTCTTTTCTCTTCATTTCTTCTCTCTTCTTTTTCTTTTCTCTTTTTTTTTCTTTTCTTTCCTTTTCCTTTTCTTTTCTTTTGGACTATTTTTCTCTTGTTTCTACGCTGATTTTCCCCACTCGGGCTTCCGAGCTTTGTTATTGATTCTGAAAGAGGGGTACGAAAGAAAATAAATGAGGCTAAAAAGGGGTAGCAACGGATAAAGTGTTTGGATAGCAGAACAAAATGCCTTCGTCATTCCAATCTCCAATACATGCCAAGTACAAACTACACAATTGAACAAATTGAGGGAAACATAAGTAACATCTTTTGATTGTACCAGAATTAATAACCATATTCGCATATTTGCCTCCTGTATTTATCAATTAGGGAAACAAACACGGTGCCGCAAACGGCCCCTGTAAACTTGGTGCAAACTTGCCGATGATGCATCTCGACAGTATTTCTTTATGTTCCCCCTGCCCCCAGTTTCACAATTTGGGCTCGAAGTGATCTCAACATGCCCTTTCTTATTCCCTCAAATGTCCTCACATCTTCAACATTGTTTCATTACTTCATTACTAAACTGAATTTCAAAACCAGGCTGAAGATTATGCGTGCATGTCATGCCACTAGAACTAGCATGGAAAGAATTGTAAAAGGAGAAAGGAACTAGATAAAATGACTAGAAATGGCGAGAAACATAGTATTGCATTAGACTGATGGTGAAAAGGTTTAAACAACAAAACAAGCAAACTAGACTAGAGTTACAATCCTAGAACAAACCTAGACAGCGCTACACAAGCTACTACAATGAGATAAACAAGGCAAAGTGAAGGGATAAAAGGGTTTGAGTCACAAGACAATATCCGGATTACAATCTTGAAATAATTCGGACAACAGAAATGACAACAAAATAAACCACCAAAACTCCAATCTAGCCAACCAAGAGATGGAGTGTCTTTCCAATTACCAAGCACGGCATCTTAGCCACTGAATTTCACACCAAGATTGCTAGAATTTTCACAAGTCTTCACCACGTTGTTCTTAGCAAACTGCTTTTGGGTTCCTTCCGCCGGCTCGTTCTCATGATCAACATCTGATAGTGCTAAAATCTTAGTAGCATCTAGTCCTCCAGGGATCTCAAAAGAGTTCTCATGTTCTTTTTCAAAATAAATCATGCCCACCATATGCGTCTCATTATGCACAGGAGATGGACTTCGGCTAGTGTTTGCTGCATCTGGGCTTTGCACGACAATGTCGCCTGCATCAATAAGCTTCTGGATTGCATTCTTTAGATTCCAACATTTATCTATGTCGTGCCCCAGGATACCTGAGCAGTATGCACACTTTTGAGAAGGATCAAACTTCTTTGGAAGAGGGTTCAGCGCTTTTATCTGAATCGGCTTCAACATGTCCAATGTCCTTAACCTCTGGAACAGACTGGCATATGATTCTCCCAACGGAGTGAATATTTTCTTCTTCCGTAACCTATCATTCTTAAATGCTTGATTGGGCCGAAAACCTGATCCGGGGTGTTTTTGGTAAGCTCGCGGGGGTAGATGGGCATTTTGAGGAGCTGGGTACTGGGAGTGTAATGGGCGACTTTGGGAGTTCTATGGAGAGAAGTAGCACCGGGGAGGGTCATCTAATGCACAAGGATAAACACGGGGACGATGCCGATGCTGGAAATGTTGATCAGGAAAACGTATCGGATCGTCTTTTCTGTTCCTCTTTCTTCCAACAAAGCTTACTGGTACGTTCTGAATGGCCTCCGAACAACTCATGATTTTGCCTGACTTGATTCCTTCTTCTACTAGCTCCCCCATTTTTAACACATCATTAAAAGGCTTTCCCAGGGTCGGAATCAAATGACTATAGTAAGTGGGTCCCTGGGCCTGTAGAAAAAGCTTAATCATTTCTTCTTCGCTGATCGGGGAACTGACTCGAGCAACTTGCTCCCTCCATCTGAGCCCAAACTCATTAAAGCTTTCCTCCGGCCTCTTTTCTATTTTAGACAACGAGGAGCGGTCTGGGGTAACACTCGATTTGCATTGAAAGTATCGGACAAAATCTTGAGCCATGTCACCCAATGTAAGACACTTATCGACATTTTGACGGCCATGCCAGTCCAAAGTTGCCCCAGTTAGGATTTTACTAAAATATGTCATCATCAAGTCATCTTTCTCTCCAACAATCCTCATTTCATTGCAATAGACCCTCAGGTGGGCCACCAGATCTCCACGCCCATCATACAAGTTAAATTTTGGTACTTTGAACCCTGCGGGCAGGCGGGCGTCATGTGGCACAATCAATTCTTTGCGATTCATGCTACCCTGACCTTCCACTCTTTTCTTGTCCCTTAAGGACTGTTCTGTGCTTTTCAACTTCCTGTGTACCCCATCTCACCCTTCTCTTCCTGTAACCTTTTCATTTCCAGCATGAAGCTCATCCCGGGAGCTCCTCTTGTATGAATCAAGGACCTTGCGAGCAACCTCTGGGGGGTGATATTGGGCATTGTGAGCTTTGAGTGGGTATTCTTTGTTTGGGGTAGTGGATATGACATGAGGGTAATTTCGGGGAGAGGTAATTGGAGGACGAGGGATGGAGCTACCAGGGTGGTTGGAAAAGTTGTGATAAACGGGTGTATCTGGAGAATATGGAGGATCATTTGGCATTGTGTTGGGAGTTTGGGTAAGGGCAACATCTGGAAAAATTGGCGGTGGCGGGGGTGGTGTCTTCCCAGTCATCCAGGCGTGATACATGTCTGCCATGTGTTGTCTTAACATCCGTACCTCTTCAACCAACCCACTATTCTGTTTAACCAATTGCTTTCGGGCCCCGATGTCAACCAACCCAGTTCTGTTGTTGTCTGCCATTGCCTTTTGTCGTTGTATTGTAGAGAGGAGTTACCACTTTAAAACCACAAACCAACCACCTTTCTGCTATGAGTACAACAAAGTGAAGCCATCACGTTAGCGTTAGGGCATTTATCAGGTAATAATATCATTGCGTGCAATGCACCTATCAATAATTAACGCTTCTAGAATGACTTCGAGGGTCATAAGGTCACTTGACATCATCCCAATTTTTTCATTTCAACCTCTCTCCTTTCTTTGCTTTTCTAGCACATGTTTGCTCGCTCATTTTGCTTCACCTTTTCCTTTTGTGATTATCGCTCTTTTTCTTCCCTCTCATTTCTCACATCCCATGATTTCATCTCTTTTTTTTCCTTTAATAAAAAAAATCTATTCGATCAAACCCTATGTAGGTTGCCTACGTATCATGACCCCGCATGAATCAGATCTTTGCCTAGTTCTGAAGGAACGGGAATAAAGTAAACAAACTAAGATTTTTTTTTTACTTTAATGACTACTCTGATGAGAAAAGAGAAATGAAAGAAGCAAGTCATTTTTTTTTTGAATTTTTTAGATTTAATGTTCTATGACCTATTCTAAACTCAAACTTAACAAGCAAATATTTTTTTTTCCTTTTTTTTCTTTTTTTTAAAACAAACACTCAATGGGAACTTATTAAGAAAAAAACTCTACAAGAGAAAAATATTTTTTGATTCCTTTCTTTTTCTGAAATGAAGTCCAAACAATAAACCAAGGAATAATATTTCGAATTTTCATTTGATAACCTAACGCAAGATTTCGAAACAAGTAAATAATAAAAATAAAAAAAAATATTTTTGGATTTTAACTTGATTACCTAAGGGAGAAACTCTGAAATAAACCAAAGATAAAATACGTTGTTGTCTTTCTTCTATGTGCAATATCCTAACATTCTAGTAGAACTAAAAAGAAAATTTTTCATTTTTTGTTAATTTCCCACATTAGAACCTCAAAAGAATTTTTTTTTTGAATTAATACCTTAAAGAGAACCTTTTAAAGAGGTACTAAAAGAAAATATTTTTTTTTTGTTTTTTTTTTGAATTTTTAGTTCTAACATACTAAAGAAAATATAAAAATAATTTTTATTTTAAGTCCTAGATATTAATTGCCCAAGGGAAAAATCACCTCAAAATATATTTTTTTCATTTCTACAATTAGCATTCTAAAGAAAATTCCTAACGGAAATATAAAATACAATTCTTTTTTTTTTTTGGATTTTTGATTTATCACACACCTTTTCAAATGCAAAATAGTAAGTACAAATATAATAAAACCCTCGACATTACTATCCAAACTAGAAGATAAAAAGACAATATAAAAAGAAAAACAAACTCCAAACATTAAAAAAATAGAAAATATTCTTTTGATCCAATCCTGAATGAACGATCTTGACTAGATGGTCCTGATGCTCTGTCATGCCCAAACTCCGACAAGTAAATCCATACCTGTATGAAAAGACTCAAACCAACACTAGGTGAGACAATAACACTCACTATTAAACACATGGAAGACATGATTTATTTATTGCAAAATGACTTATTTTGCCAAAAGGTGGCTAAAAGCGTAAAATTTGACTAAGACCCCGCAAAGACAAGAACCTAAGATTTACTATGAAGACCGGACCCTATGTGGGTTGCCTACATATCCCGCCCTGGGAGACGAGAATCAGGTTCGCATAGTTCGGGCAGATTGGATACGGGCGAAAAATTAAACAAAATAACTAACTTAGAGAAAACGTAAATGTTTTTGTCTTTTCCTTGAAAATGATGAAACATGCCAACTCTTTTTTTGGATTTTCTTTTTCCTCTTTTTTTTTGATTTTTGATTTTTGAAAAATGATAAAAAAAGTGTAAAATCTTTTTTTTTTGTTGAATTTTTAAATTTTTTTTGTCTTTTCTTAACAAAACGTAACCAGGAAAATATAACTAAGCCCTACTTGCTTTATTTTCACGCTTCACCCTCTTTTTTCCTTTTATTTTTTTTCTTTTTTTCATTTGCCCTCAGCTATCATTGGTCCGTCAAATGACCCTTTTGCCCTTAATGAATGCAACATGTAGCACATAGGATGCTTCAGGATGGTCTTTTATTTTGGGGTACACCTGTCCTAGACGGACCCAACCCCTGTGTTAAGTCTCCTAAATCAAAATGCACGTGATGCAGATAAGCGTTCCTATTAGGGATCCGGCATGAGGCTGAGTTATTCTAGGTTCAAAACCTGGGTATATGTTCTAGACTGTGTACCCAAGCAGGCAACTTGAGTCGAGGAGGGGGCTACATACCGGGAACCAAAAGGCCATCCGACTTAGTAACTTGTCCGGCCTCTTTCTTATTTCAAGGTATTGACACTAACAGAATAGGGGGTCTCAACCAGTAAGCACATCCCCGGAGGTGAGAAGAGAAGGGTTTCGGCACAGTTTATATATACAGTTCAAATAATATCAAAGTGGCAAAGCATTTAGCACATTTAGCAAAAAATATGTAGGAAAATCAGATAAAACCAAATACAACAATTATTCTAAGCTCGAATTCTTAAACCCTAAACCGAAGTTCTGGGTTAGAGATCCCCAGCAGAGTCGCCAGAGCTGTCACACCTCCTTTTTACCTACACCCGCAAGGGCGTAAAAGAGTTTTTCCACTTAAAGGACAATCGGAACGGGATTTATTATTAAATTTCAGAGTCTCCACTTGGGAGATTAATGGTGTCCCAAGTCACAGGTTGAATCCCGAACCGAGAAAATTATGACTCTGTTAACAGTCCGCGAACCAGAAATCCAAGTAAGGAATTCTGTTAAATTGGGAGAAGGTGTTAGGCATTCCCGGATTCCGTGGTTCTAGCACGGTCGCTCAACTGTTGTATTTGCTTTTACCTGATTTCAAAACATGTTCTAACTTATGTGCCTTTTTATTAGTAACCCGCTTTTATTTTTGTTTTAATAAGAATTACAACATCGTGAAAATGCGTCTCGAACCACGTCGCACCAGTGCACCCATGGTTTCTGACACATTTCGACTTCGTTGAGATTTGGATTTGGGTCACATAAATGTGCACCCGTATTTAAGAAGGTAAGATTAAAATACGCGCCTAAAGCAACTACGCGTTTATTATCTTTGGGGAAGACCATGAAATTCGCTAAACGGTCCGCCCGAATTCTAAGTATTTTTATATAGCAATTATTGAGGGCCATGCAATTGAGATTTTCTTTGGCGTGGCACGGCGCACCTCGATTCCTTTCAATTCCCAGCTAGCACAACTAAATGGGCTAAATCTTCCCCAACCCCCACCCCTTAATTTTAGGCACAATAGTTCTCGTTCATTAGGACGAAACAAATCCGAAGCATACAAAACATCACACAAATAAAGAAAAGGATAAAGAATAACACTCATAGCTATACCTTCGAAACAGAAGAAGAAATGAGAATCAAAGAAAGCTATAGTGCATGTAAAAGCAAAATGAGTCTGCATAATTAATTTTTGGAACATGACTACTATTTTAATAGCCAAAGGGGTCACTCCAATTTATTCTAAGCAAGAAATTAAAGCATAACTTAAAAATATCGAGCAAACCCAGCAGTGAGAGTGATTTCAAAGAAATTTCGGCACTCATCCCACGCTGAAACCAACCAGAATCAGCAAAACTACCCATGCAGATCGTGGATATGAATCATTAATTAGACGTTCACTCAGCACACATACCACTAATCTGATTTCACTTAAATATGCCGCAACTAATAGAAAATCTACAGGATTCATGAAGAAATTGCATCACAGAGTAGTCACGCCTAAAGTAACTTGCAAACAGTTTTCGTTTTAACAAAATCTGAACTAACTGAAATGCAAACTGAAAAAAAAAATCACTTCAGCCTTTTAATACTCAACAGTGAACCTAGCCTAACAAAATTAGCACTCAAAGTTAGCACTCAAACAGTGCAAAACAGGGCAGGTTTTGAATGCAGAATTAACACTAAAAATCGTGCAAATATGTTGCCCAAACAATGCAAAATAGGGCAGATTTCAGTAGGGACAACAGTCTGGACAAATGTCCAAAAATACTGCACGTATTAGCTCGATCTACTGCTGAAATTGAATGCTTCAGCAACTCGAAAGAGCAAAATTACTATGGCAGTAACAAGGTAGACGAAATTTGGACAGAAGAGAAAAATTAGAGCAAATATGAGCATTCGTAATTAGCAAAACAATTTGGCTTCAGCATCCCTTTAGACCAGCGCAAAACTAATTCAAACACTACAAAAATGAACCAAACTTTGTCATGGAACCCAAGTTAAATCAGCTCATCACTTGGACAAGTGAGATCTACATCAGATGATGCTTCATAACAAATGCAAATCACTAGATTTCTGCCGTTTGTAACATGTTCTGATAAGTGCAATTGATTGAGCCACAAAGCAGTAGTAAACAAAACTAATTGGGTGACAATTTCTTGAACTCGTATTGAATTAGAGATGTACAAGAAATTTTGCAATTATCACTGAATCGACAAACATATGCAACACCTCATCTAACAACCACGGGCTCGATCAAGACTCAGTTATTCCTACCAAAGTCGAGCAATTCCGTCCTCCATCATTGTGTTAGATGAAGACCAGATCACGCGTACAACATCCAATCGATACGTAGTTAAGAAGCAAAACTGAAAGTACGGAATATAGCTCACATTCTGAAATCACTCACGAGTTGATCATACCATGACAGGAAACAACAACAGAAGACAATTTCAGAGAACTCATTTTAAGATGTATACAGCCAAACCAAATCAGAAATACGCATAAAAATGGAAAATAGATACACTACGACCAACAGTCACCAAGATTCAAATAGTTCCCAGCTAAACTCGTATTCTCGATATATTTTTGAATCAAATGTCAAAGACAGGCTACATGAGATTAAAAAAAACAAACCTGAATCAGTAACAAACCGTTCGACTTTGTTCGAGCTTCGAATACAAACGAAATCTGGAAGCTAATGTGTAGAAATCAGAAGCTCAGACAGCAACAGACTCAACAGGAACCGCAAACCTCACCTCAATACCCAAATCGTAAACTCAATCTGACTGAACGGTGGCCGAAACTCCGAACCCAATGGCCTCTCAATCAATTTTCACGAACGAAACATCAAAATAAGACTGAAGCTCTTTTCTTAGTTTCTGATTTTTTCAAATTAAATTCAACTCTAACAGAATGATTTTTGGGGCTGTGCAATGGTGGTTTGCGACGCATAACTTCCGGCGAGTTCTGTGATGAGGGAGTGGGAAGCTCGTTAATTCGGTGAGCTACTGGAGCTCGTTTCTCCGGCGAGTCTCAAGCAGCCATGGCTGATGCTGCGTGAAGAGAGAACGATGGAGGGGATTTTAGGGCTGATTTCCTAGTGCCTTTTTTTCGTGAATGAAGGAGATGAGTTGTTTTAAAACTGAAGAAGAGAAAAATGGGTATGGGACACGGAATTTTCGTGTCTCTAAGGGAAAAGGGGATTTGGGCTTGGTGGGTCGGGTCGTGGTCTTGGGCCTGGGTTGTGGTGGGAATTCGTTTGGGCTGGGGTCAATTAAGAGAAGCCCAATTTTTTTTTTTAACAAAATAAGACCTTTTCATTGTTTTTCTTTTATTTCTTTTATTTATCTATGTATTTCATTTTTTGTATTTTATATATTTTTTCTGATTTTATAGAAATGCAAGGATTAAAATAAAGTCCTAATATATTTTAAAGTTAAACTAAATTAACTCCTAAAATTGTTCAAAAACTATTTCGTGACGAATTCATAATTAACAATTTAAAAATACAAAAGTGGACTATTTTGTTATTTTCTTTGTATTTTATTCTAAAACAAATTAACCTAAATTAATCCTAAAAAATATGAAATTAGATCCTAAATGCAGATGCATATTTTATATTTTTCGTACGAATTAAGATGCACAGATAAAATGCAACAATTATCAAAAAATGAAACATAATTCACAAAAAATTATAAAAATAAAGAAAAAATCATTTTGTTTGAAATTTTTGGGAATAATTCATATATAGGGCAAAAATCACGTGCTCACAGTATCTATGCTTCGGAGGTATCACGACGACCCGACACATGTGTTAGACTTCAGCTCTGTCCAGTTGGACAAGGATTTATCTTACGAGGAGGAGCCGGTAGGTATTCTAGACCGGCAGGTTCGACACTTAAGGTCGAAGAGCTTTCTTTCAGTGCATGTTCAGCGGAGAGGTCAGCCTCCTGAGGCCTCGACTTGGGAGTCCGAGTCTGATATGCGGACCCGTTATCCACATTTATTCCCCGACTCAGGTACTTCTTTCTTTTGTCCGTTCGAGGACGAACGGTTGTTTTAGAGGTGGAGGATGTGACGACCCAAAGGGTCATCACCTGTTTTCCTCATCTGTTTCGTGCTTCTGAGGCCTTGAAAACCTCATTTTATATTACCTCGATTTGCATGCGCAGTCCGGGCGCGTAGCCGGAAAGTTTTTATGTTAAAATATGTGAATTCTGTGAAAACTTTGAAGAATTTTGATATTAATATGATTATAGTTGACTTTGGTCAACATTTTTGGTAAACGTACCCAGACCCGAGATCGGACTGTCCCTGAAGGTCCGTAGAAAAATATGGGACTCGGGCATGTGCCCGGAGTCGAAATCCGAGGTCTAGAACCTGAG
>MU727658.1:2622-23194 GCA_026770625.1 Nicotiana glauca
CAGTGCGCACATCGATAGGAGCAACCCCATACTTGTTGGTTTATGGGACCGAGGCTGTGATACCGGCAGAGGTAGAAATTCCTTCGCTCCGGACAATTGTTGAAGCGGAGATTGAAGATAGCGAATGGGTTAAGACTCGATTGGAGCAGTTGACCTTAATTGATGAAAAGCGAATGGCTGCGGTCTGTCACGGGCAGTTGTACCAACAAAGAATGGCCCGTGCTTACAACAAGAAAGTAAGACCCAAAAATTTTGAAGTCGGTCAGCTAGTGTTAAGGCGCATTCTTCCCATCACCAGGAAGCAAAAGGGAAATTTGCTCGTAATTGGAAGGGTCCATACATCATCAGGAAGATATTGCCAAGAGGAGCGTTATATCTGGGTGATATTGAAGGAAATGATCCTGAAATAGCTGTGAATGCAGACGCAATCAAAAGGTACTATGTCTGAGTCTGCTTCGGTGATGTCTTTGTGCATTTGAGGTGATGAAGGCTTTTATTCAGGCTACCCAAACACTGTCAGCCCTTTTGCAAGCCCTTTTGAGCCAGTTACATTTCCTTGGCTACCCTATTTGGAATCCAAAAGCACCGTTAAAAAATAAACACAAATGATTATTTTGAACTACGTTCTGACTTGATTCCAAAAGGATACGTAGGCAGCCTCTATCTGGGGTTCAGTCACACCACACTAAAAATCCAAATTTCCCCGAAGCTGAAACTGGGGCAGATGTTATAATGGTTCGACCATGAGCTCACCAAATGATTCCAAAGTTGTAATCTCGTTCACAATTATTTTACCCAAAATCGAGTGCAAGTCCTTCGGATCACTTGCCAAAGGCGGGGAGACTAAGAAATATCATTGTTGAAAGCCGATGCATTCTAAATTGAGAGAAATAAATGAGAGAGTCTTATCGGTGAAAACCTTCGGGCACCATAAGTCGACGGGAGTAGAGAAACCAAAAATGAGAGAGTCCGTTTAGTGAAAACTCGCAAAGAGCACTATCGGGCAATGGTAAGAAGAGAAATAAGAGAGGTCGATTAGCGAAAACCCACAAAGGGTGCTATCGACCGAAAAAGGGGATATCTCATCACTAAAAGTCCTGGCAAGGTTCCTTGGTTCGGAAGTACGGATCAATGGATTTATAAAATTGGAAATTGGTGCGGGTCGGGCATCCAATCTAAGAAGCATGTCATGTCCATTTGAAGTCAACATGCACCCCAGATAAGTCATTCTTTTCCTCCCGAAAGGGGTGCTTTTATTTTTAAATTCATTTTTTCCCACTCTTTGTTTGGTTTTCTTTGAATCCCTTTCGGCTTAACCCAAGAATTCCGAAACTTGTTACAAAGACAAGGCGGCAGGACCGGTTTCACAGACTTCCACCTGTCAAGAGGCGAAGAAAATACCCAGCCTCAGTGGTGCGTCAGTCCAGTCCCGACTGATCATGCTGTTTGATTACCTCCGAAGTAAAGACATTGGAAAAGAAAGAAAGTCAAAGGCAAGGGTTTCAAAAGAAGAATGAGGTGGAAGAACCAAACCCTTACGCGGGCAAATCATTGTGAAATCTTGAGTTTGAGTCTTATCAGTTTGAAAGGGGGTCGCCCTCAAAGCCAATCAACGGCAAAGTTCTCAACGGAAATGAGGCCGGGATCAAGCAATTAAGTTGATCAAGGCCACTAAACCAACCACCGTTTCAAATTGACAATTTTTCTTTACTTGGAAGTTTAAAATAGGTCCCTCCAAAGCAACCATGCAAGAAGCAGGTACAGCCCAAAAGAAAGAAAAACACGCAAGTGCTGAAGCAGCTTTGCAATAAATAATCAATGCAAAAGGTAAGTTTCCTCCAAGCTCTTTCTTGCTTTTTATCAAAAAAAAAAAAAGAAGATAACAAAAGAAGAAAATCACAAAAGAAGATAGTTAGAATTCCCAATACCAACCTGGTACTTCCTTTAGCCGACATTAGGGCTCAAATCCCTTAGTTGAGCGACTTCCTTTAGCCGACATTAGGGCTCCAATCCCTGAGTTGAGTTTTTTTTTCTTTCTTTTAGCCGACATTAGGGCTCCAATCCCTGAGTTGAGTGTTTCTTAGCCTACATTAGGGCTCCAATCCCTGAGTTGAGCGAGTTTCCTTTAGCTAATACTAGGGCTCCAATCCCTGAATTGAGCAGTTTATCCTTAACCAACATTAGGGCTTCAATCCCTGAGTTGAGTATTTTCCTAGCCAACATTAGGGCTCCAATCCCTGAGTTGAGCGCCTTTCCTTTAGCCAATATTAGGGCTCCAATCCTTGAATTGAGCAGTTTATCCTTAACAATATAAGGGCTCCAATACCTGAGTTGAGTATTTTCCTAGCCAACATTAGGGCTCCAATCCCTGAGTTGAGCGTCTTTCCTTTAGCCAATATTAGGGCTCCAATCCCTGAATTGAGCAACTTCCTTTAGCCAGCATTAGGGCTCCAATCCCTGAGTTGAGCGATTTTTCCTTAGCCGGCATTAAGGCTCCAATCCCTAAGCTGAGCAGCTTTCCTAGCCGACATTAGGGCTCCAATCCCTGAGTTGAGCGAGTTTCCTTTAACCAACATTAGGGCTCCAATCCCTGAGTTGAGTATTTTCCTAGCCAACATTAGGGCTCCAATCCCTGAATTGAGCGACTTCCTTTAGCCAGCATTAGGGCTCCAATCCCTGAGTTGAGCGATTTTCCCTTAGCCGGCGTTAGGGCTCCAATTCCTAAGCTGAGCAACTTTCCTAGATGACATTAGGGCTCCAATCCCTGAGTTGAGCGAGTTTCTTTAGCCAACATTAGGGCTCCAATCCCTGAGTTGAGCAAGTTTCCTTAGCCAACATTAGGGTTCCAATCCCTGAGTTGAGTGTTTCTTTGCCGGCATTAGGGCTCCAATCCCTAAGCTGAGCAGCTTTCCTAGCCGACATTAGGGCTCC
This sequence comes from Nicotiana glauca, assembly GCA_026770625.1. Taxonomy (NCBI): domain Eukaryota; kingdom Viridiplantae; phylum Streptophyta; class Magnoliopsida; order Solanales; family Solanaceae; genus Nicotiana; species Nicotiana glauca. The sequence continues at coordinate 5,554 of MU727658.1, forward strand.
AATCCCTGAGTTGAGCGACTTCCTTTAGCCGACATTAGGGCTCCAATCCCTGAGTTGAGCGAGTTTCCTTTAGCCAACATTAGGGCTCCAATCCCTGAGTTGAGCGACTTCCTTTAACCAATATTAGGGCTCCAATCCCCGAGTTGAGTGTTTTCCTAGCCAACATTAGGGCTCCAATCCCTGAGTTGAGTGTTTTTCCTTTTTTGCAAATATTAGGGCTCCAATCCCTGAGTTGCGTCTCTTTAGACATAGGGTCTCCAATCCCCCCACCGGTCCCGCAGATTTTTATTACAAAATAACTCACGAAATTTTCCTAGTAAACTGGGGCAGAAAAATTTCGTTCGTTTGTTTATTGTTGTGTCCGAGCAGGTTTGATCTCGAGGCACAGCGTTCGAGATGACATACGGAGTGAGTTTCAATCCAGAATAAAGAGGAGAAGAAAAGAACAAAAAAGAAATGAGCTCGAATATTGGAGAAAACAAAGGTGCGGACTGCTCGAAATCTGATTGAAGTCGCAAGCCCCGCCAATCCTGTTTTGCTCAATGCTGCAGAAAGAAACAAGCACCTACAACTCGCGAGCATCAAGATTCAGATCGAAGTCTACAGCAAAATCAGCTAATACTCAAGATCAAGTTTCAAAAGAATTATAGATAAGAATCTTGTAACTCATAGTTGATAGACATAGCTAGCTTAGCTTCGACTTTCCTTTTGGTGTAATAAGGAGGTCAGTAAGCAGTAGCAGCAGCAACAACAGCAATAATAGTAAAGCCACAGCTTCATGGTAGTCCCAGCTACCAAAACTTCCCGAACTACATTGACCTGATTCCCTTTTAGCCAGGGATATGTAGGAGACATTTTGAAGCAAAGGTTCGGTCAAGTCTTTCAAAAAATTCTTCACGCGGAGTACTCAAACGGGCAAAAATCGCTCATATCCGCTCACTTTATCTTTGCACGAAAACTCTTCGTATTTCCGGACAAAGAGGGGCAGCTGTGAGCACGTGATTTTTGCCCTATACGAATTATTCCAAAAGAAATCCAAAATAAAATAATTTTTGATAGTTTGCAATTGTTCTGAATTTTTGTGTTATTGTTTGCATTTGTTTGTGCATGTCTATTTGCTTAAATTAATGAAAATACAAAAAATATGTCGCATTTGCATTTAGGATTTAATTTTACAATTAAGAGTAATTAAGTTTGTTTTACAAAAATGAAAAAAATCACAAAAAAATATGTACTTTGCATTTTTAGTATTTAATGTCAAATTGTGTGATTTTTATTTTTATTGTGTGTGTTGATTGTTATTAGGAATTAATTAATATTTATGATTTGGTTTATAATTTAATTTAGAAATAAAGGAAAATAAAAGAAAGGAAGAAATGTCAAATAAAGAGAAAAACCAGACTGGGCCATCCTTAATTTGACCAAGGTCCAGGCCCAAAACTTTTGTTACCCGGTCCAGTCCAGCCAATCTCAGAGACCAAACCAAACGATGTTGTTTTGTCACATTTGATCTGAACCGTTGATCTCATTAGATCGAACGGTTCAGTCCATTTTTTGCCTTAATGAAACGACGACGTTTCAAGTCGACTAATCCCAGCCGTTCAATCCACACCAATCCAACGGCCCTAGTCCCATCTCCCAAACCCGTCTCCATAACCTAATCCATATCCCACACCCGGTCTGCCCCGTTACCACCCCAAACGATGTCTCTTCTCTTTAATGAAGTAATCCAAACCGTTGATCTCATCAGATCCAACGTTTGGATTCGTTCATGCAGCTGGTATATAAGTCCAATACCATACCCCGCCCCCCAAGCCAGGACCCCCTCTCATTCATCTCTCTAACCTTAGAGACCTCCCCTGTAGCTCCGCCCACCGAAAATTGCCTCACGGCGGTTCCGGTGGCCCAAACACCCACATCTTTACACCATCGAACCCCCATGACCTCCCCTTTCCAACCATCATACTAGCTAACTTCGAATCACCCCAGAACTCCTCGAATCTTCGATCGAAAAAATCAGTCAAAACTTCATCTTGTCTGATGGCCACCAAATCAACACCATGCCGCCCCTAGACCTCCCTCACCACTAGGACACCTTTGGTTTTAGTCGAATCATCCCAGGATTCATCGAATATCAAATTTTACCACATGAACCCTAGCGCCGCCCCAAAATTCCTTGGTGGCGGCGCCAACCCTAAACCTTCCCCAAGTCACACCCCTAAACCACCAGACCACCCTCGTCCCAAAAACCATCTTAGTTTTGCTCGAATCATAGCAAAACTCGTCGAATTTTAGTTCGACTGATTGAGCCTTAGAAGAACCAAAGGAATTTGAGGTCACAATTGACCTTAGTCAAGAACACTCGATTAAGGTCCGTTTGGACCTCAAAAGTTCGAGTCAAAGTTTTAAATGGAACGGATCGAAGTCTAATCCTATGATTTTGAGGTATTTCTTCAGTTTTCTTATTTGTATTTCCTTTTGATTGCTTTCTGATTAAGTGTCGTTGAAATTCACCATTTTTGTTAATTATTTCTCTCTTCTCCATCAGACCTTTTTCTGGTCCAATTTTCATCACTGAGTCGTTAGTATTTCTATTAGTTTGTTTGAACCATTTGAATATGTTTTATTCTTTAGTTTGATTTTTAACGACAATGTCCGTAATATTCTGTTGTGATTACTCATGTGATTTATTTGGTATTACCACTGGTTCAAATGGTTTCATTTTGAATAATGTTTGTTCTTAGATGTTCGTTAGTTTGCATACAAACCCAGTTTATGTTTTATCCAATATGTCACAGTGTTTCATTCACTTTGTTTAGCTTAGTTTTGTGCACGTAATTAGGTATTCCCATGTATGTGTGTCTATCAGTTTTTTTTATAGTCCAGTTCAATCAATTGTCCTGAATCAGTGTTCTTGTTTTAATGCCATTTAATCTGATTTGAGTTCTAGCTTGAACTTTTCGATTGAGCTTGATAAGTTGTATTGGTTATAGCTGTTGTAGAATCAGTCTAGTGTTTAATTAAGAATTAGTTTGGGTTAATTATTGTTTAAAATTAATTGATTGACTGAAGTGGTCATTAGTTGAAAGGGTAATACAGGTTAAAGATTTGAATGGGTGATAACATTTAGTCTCAGTAAATCACAGGGGGTTTAGGGTGGTTGAATGCAGTATTTTCAGGGTTAATTAGGGAATTAAATCACTTAAATGATTGATTGGGGGGGCTGCTAAAGGGGATTGAATAGGGACAAAGATAAGTGGATTTAAAATAATAAAAAGGCAACTAGTAGTGGAAACAACATTTCTGATTTTAAGGCCTAAAGCAAGTTAGTTAATGGTCCACTAGTTGCCTAAAATCAGGAAAAATGAGAGCTGGAGAGGATATAAAAGGGGAATGGTCATTCTGGAAAGAAAAGAAGGCAGAGAAAATTTAGAGAGAGATTTGGAGAGCTAATAACAATAGAGAAGATCAAAAACAGTTTGAAAAGGGAGCACTGTTTGTCAAAAGTTTCAATTTGCTAAAACTGAAAGTTTTTCCCTCTTTGAATCAATTCCTTAACTATTCGGATCTTGAAATAGTTTGAGCTTTATTCATTTAGCTGAATTTTGAGTTTGTTGGTTTGACTGTGAATCCGAAATTAGATCCTTAGTATTCTTGGTCGCATTTCATGGTTTTGAGCTGGTTTGGCATACTATTCCCTTGGATCTGAGTTTGTTACTGCTGTCTGTTACTACTGCTGGACCTTTGACTTCGTTACTTTTGTTTTCTTCGTATTATCAGGTACGCATTTGGAACTGATGTAAACTTCTCCGTGAAATGAGAACACACTTGCTACCTGATCATCTTCGAAGTTTATTGCTTCATTAGCCTAATGTCTTCATTTGGAATAAACCCGATATTTAGCCTATGTTGTAGCATACTGCTTTAAGCTGTGAAATATGTATTTGATTGGACTATTTAGTTTGCTAAAGTCATGATCTATTAGTGATAAAGGTAGTATAGTATATACTAGTTTCGTCTTTATGCTGTGCTAGGAGTATTAGCATCTAGATATTAATATCAATGCTTTGTTTCATCAAATTTATTGTGTTAAGCAAGTAAATAATTGTAGTTAATATTAGTAGGTTAATTTTTTTATAAGTACGGTTTATTTGAATCAATATGAAAACAGGCAGTTAGTTGCGCACTATTAAGCCATGCTCCCAGTTTAATCCTCATTTTAGCAACAATATAATCTGTGCATGAAATTGGATTCAAATGAAGAGATCTTGTGTGCGACGGTATGAGTTTATTAGAATTAGTAAATTGGCCTTTGTCTCAATCAAATAGTCTGCATGAAGAAATTGTTTGGGCCATTTGGATTAGTTTGGGGCATTGGGATTCGATCTCTGTCGTTACCCCCCAATCGGGTAGGTTTGTATCTTGTCTACATGAGGCCCCAATAATCCCATTTCTAAAACAGATTGCCAATTACGATTGTCTTAGAGCAATTTGTTTAGTCTGTTAAGTTGGATTTAATTTAGATGTATTATTTCATAATTTGGAGTAGCATAAATTTTATTAATTGATTCAAGCTTGTCTGACGAATTATAGAAAACCATAGTTGCTTCGGGGCGAACCTTTAAATAAAATGAGATGAGGTTAAAATAAAATATTTGGAATTCGGGATGGGGCGTTTAGCGAATTGCACGGTCTTCCCCAAAATAATAACGCGTTAGACTCTTTAAGCGCGTATTTTAATAACATTACCTCCCTAAACTCGGGTGCACATTTATGTGACCCAAATCCAAATCTCGACGGAGTCGAAATATGTCAATAGCTACGGGTACATTGATGTGACGTGGTTCGAGATGTATTTTCACGACGTCGCAATTCTCATAAAAAATAATAATAAAGCGGTAAATGATCTTTAAAATTGCACTATAGGATAACATGTATTAAAATCAGATATCAAGCCATTTATAACAGTTTAAGCGACCGTGCTAGAACCACGGGATCCGGGGGTGCCTAACACCTTCCCTCGGGTCAACAGAATTCCTTACTTAGAATTTCTGGTTCGCAGACTTCATTTGGAAAGTCGAAAATTTCCTCGATTTGGGATTCAAGATAAACCGGTGACTTGGGACACCAAAAGCCAAACCTTTCCCAAGTGGCGACTCTGAAAAGAATAAATAATCCTAATTCGAATAATATCACTTAAAGTGGAAAAACTCCCCTTATACATCTATCCCTCGGGGTAGGTGTGTAAAAAGGAGGTGTGACAAGGACCACGGGTGCATTTATGTGACGTTGTTCAAGACGTATTTTAAATGACGTTGCAATCTTCCTTTAAAATAAACAAAAGCGATTATAAAGTTAAAACTAAACCATAGGTTAAAACATGTATTAAAATCAGATAATAAGCCAATAATAACAACTGAGCGACCGTGCTAGAACTACGGATCTCGGGAATGCCTAACACCTTTTCCCGGGTTAACAAAATTCCTTACCCAGATTTCTGGTTCGCGGACTGTAAACAGAGTCAATCTTTTCCTCGATTCGGGATTTGAACCGGTGACTTGGGACACCATAAACTATCCCAAGTGGCGACTCTGAATTTTTAATAATAAATAAATCCCATTTCAATTGTCACTTTAATTGGAAAAACTCCCTTGTACTACCTCCGGGTGTAGAAAAAGGAGGTGTGACACCCAATTGTATCAGACTGTGCTCATTTGTGGATCTAGTCACGACTGTGATAATTGATGATACTAGTGCAATGATCAATGTTGAGGACTCTTTAGATGTCGTATTATTGAATCTTGATGTCAATGATGATGAAGGCTGAGTGGAGTGCGTGAATGCTTTACATGGAATGGACTCTTATTCTTATGAGCCTCAGAAACTCTCTTTGGATCTTGAAAATCGAAAGACCCCTCCAACGAAGCCTTCAATTGAGGAACCCCCGGTGTTGGAGTTGAAGCCATTGCCTCCACACCTCAGGTATGAATTATTGGGCCCTAGTTCAACTTTACCAGTTATTCTTTCCTCTTATCTTACTAACATGCAGGTAGATTCCACCTTGGCGGTGCTCAAAAAGAGGAAAAAGGCAATTGGATGGACCCTAACTGATATTCGGGGAATAATCCCCGCATTTTGTATGCATAAGATTATTCTGGAAGATGATGCAAAACCCTCCTTGGAACATCAAAGGAGGCTAAATGAGGCAATGCAAGAAGTTGTGAAAAAGGAGGTGATCAAGTGGTTAGATGTCGGCGTGGTGTATCCTATCTCCGACAGCTCATGGACTTCACTGGTGCAGTATGTGCCGAAGAAGGGTGTTATGAACATTTTGTCCATTGCCAGTAATGAACTTATTCCAACCCGGATAGTGACCGGATGGAGTGTGTGCATGGACTACCGCAAGCTGAACAAGGTGACCCGCAAGGATCACTTCCCATTGCCTTTCCTTGACCAAATGCTTGATCGTCTTGCTGGGCGTGCCTTCTATTGTTTCTTGGATGGTTATTTAAGGTACAATCAAATTTTGATAGCTCCCGAGGATCAGGAGAAGACAACCTTTACTTGTCCATATGGCACCTTTGCTTTCTCTCGGATGCCCTTTGGGTTGTGCAATGCACTGGCAACATTCCAACGGTGTATGATGGCCATTTTCACCGATATGGTAGAAGATATTTTGGTGGTGTTCATGGATGACTTCAGTGTTGTGGGTGATTCATTCGATGAGTGTTTGAACAATTTGGATAGAGTGTTGGCCCGGTGTGAAGATGCCAATCTTGTGCTAAATTGGGAAAAATGTCACTTCATGGTTAAAGAGGGCATAGTTTTGGGTCATAAAATTTCAAAGAATGGTATTGAGGTTGACAAAGGCAAAATTGAGGTGATTTCAAGACTTCCTCCCCCACTTCTGTCAAGGAGGTTAGAAGTTTTCTTGGGCATGCGGGGTTCTACCGGCGATTTATCAAGGACTTTTTGAAGGTAGTGAATCCTTTGTGTAAGCTACTAGAAAAGGATACAAAGTTCGTGTTTGATAAGGGATGTATGCAAGTATTTGACCTTCTCAAGCATAAGTTGACCACCACCTCGATCATTATCGCACCCAATTGGAGCTTGCCTTTCGAGCTCATGTGCGACGCGAGAGATGTTGTGTTTAGGGCAATTCTGGGTCAAAGAGTGAACAAAATTTTTCATCTAGTGTATTACGTAAGCAAGACAATGAATGAGGCTTAAAGGAACTACACGGTGACTGAGAAAGAATTATTGGCTATTGTGCTCGCAATGGAAAAATTTCGGCCATATCTTATGGGAGCCAAAGTCATAGTGCACACTGATCATGCAGCTCTTAGATACTTGATGACAAAGAAAGACTCCAAAGCTAGACTGATGCGATGGGTCTTATTACTTCAAGAGTTTGATTTAGAGATTGTGGACCGGAAAGGTAGTGAAAACTAAGTGGCTGATCATTTGTCCCGCTTGGAGGAGGAAGGAAGGCCATGTGATGGCCTAGATATCAATGATGCATTTCTCGATGAACAACTACTTTTTGTGTTGACGAGTGATATGTCATGGTTTGCGGACATTGCTAATTTCCTTGTGACTGGCATCATCCCGTGAGAGCGCTTTTCTAACCAAAGGAAGAAGCTCAAACGGGATAGTCTGGACTTTTATTGGGACGATCCATACTTGTTCAAGATTTGCACTGACAGAGTGATCTGGAGGTGTATACCTGAGGAAGAGCAATTTAGCATCCTAGAGGCTTGTCATTCCTCCCCTTATGGTGGCCATCATGGAGGGGCGAGGACAGCTTCAAAATTTTGAGTTGTGGTTTTTATTGGCCAACCTTGTTCAAAGATGCAAGTGATCACATAAAAAGGTGTGACTAATGTCAGAGAGCGGGCGGTATTTCTAAGAAAGATGAGATGCCTCTAAACACCATTCTCAAAGTGGATATCTTTGATGTATGTGGTATCGATATTATGGGCCCATTTGTAAGCTCGTGCGATAACACCTACATTCTTGTAGCGGTTTATTATGTCTCAAAATGGGTTGAGGTCGTGGCTTTTCCTAACAATGAAGCTAAAAGTGTAGTTGCATTTCTAAAGAAGAGCATTTTCACAAGGTTTGGCACTCCTCGTGCAATTATTAGTGATGGAGGATCGCATTTTTGCAATAGAACTTTTGATGCCTTGCTTTCCAAGTATGGTGTCAATCACAAAGTGTCTACGCCTTATCATCCTCAAGAAAGTTGTCACACCTCCCTTTTTTACACAACAACCCGAAAGGTAGTGTATAAGGGAGTTTTTTCAATTTAAGTGACATTATTCGAAATGAGATTATTTATTTATTCAGAGTCGCCACTTGGGATGGGTTTGTATTTTGGTGTCCCAAGTTACCGGTTTATCTTGAATCCCAAGTTGAGAAAATTTCGACTTTCCGAACGAAGTCTGCGAACCAGAAATTATGGCTAAGGAATTCTATTGACCCGGGGGAAGGTGTTAGGCACCCCCGGATTCCGTGGTTCTAGCACGGTCGCTTTAACTATTATAAATGGCCTAATATCTGATTTTAAAACATGTTCATTTTATAGTGCAATTTTAAAATTATTTACCGCTTTTAATTAATTTTAAGGAAATTGAACGTCGTTTAAAACGTATTTTTGGATCACGTCACATGAAATGCACCCGGATTCGCGACACATTTTATTCAAAATTTTGGGATTTGGATTTGGGTCACATGAAATGCACACCCGAGTTTAAGAAGGTAGATTTATTAAAGAACGCGCCTAAAGTGATTAACGCGTTATTAACTTTGTGGGAGGCCATAAAAATTCGCTAAATGGCACGTCCTGATTTCTAAGTATTTTAATGTAAGTATTTAAAGAGGATTGTCTCTAAAAATAAAAATAAAAAGTTAAGCAATTAGCGTTACGAATTAACTATTATTTAAGGTATTCGAGAAAGTTCGGGCTTCAAGATCAAGTCCAAATTCAAACAAGAGAATCTCCATTATTGAAGACCCCCTTAATTCAAATTTGCTACTTATCTTGGAGGGCCCAAGGTCTATAATTCAAATTTTTAAAATCATCCAATCCAATAACTTCAATAAGTAGAATAGGGCTTTGAGCATGTTGGGCCTTGAAGCCAGCCCAGGGGAAGGACATGTCATTTCAGCTTTGTCCATACAAGTCATTCAAAATTTGGGCCTCAATTAAAAACCCAATTTTGGGGTCGGGTAGAAACTAGGGCTTAAAATCCAGGCCTTGATCAGTCAAGGGTCCAATGAGATGAACCAGTTCGGAAAGGGGGTGGTTGATAATGCCTGGGCCTCTGGTTATTTAATTACTGGGCCCAAGTTTTATACTGATTTCAATTTGGGCCTATTTAACAGTTTTTATATAAACAACTGCACAATTCCTTCAAATCAGACACTAACTCTTAGCCATTTAACCATTCAAATCATTTAACCTGTTTATACATGGATAATTACATAATTGATCTGGAACTTAACATCCATTTAATTCCAACTAATACACCTTAGATAAACTTAGTCATGGGCCAGAAATTAGACATAACTTCTAATATTCATTTCTGATTTTTAACAAGCAAACATGATAAGCGAATTAAAATAACTAGTCCCTATAGCTACAGGAGATGCTTCGATTTTCAGTGACAAATACACATGCTGCTTTCAGATTCGAATCATGATAATATGTTCTAACACTTTTAATAATACTAAACTAACACTATTAAGCAAATATCATATTCTAAGCTTAAGTTTCGAACATGATAATAAGACTAACACTAATTAAATCTAACACTGTTCAACAGGGCACCCATATAATTCTATAAAATCCATTAGTTCATTTAAAAACAGTCCAAACAGTCCTATTAATACACATAATTTAATGTTCAAATGAATACAGAGCTGAAATTCATTTAAACTAGGGTAAAATACTGGAAGATAAAAATAACTTGCACTTCATTACTTCTTCCAATTTGATCATACATTGGACTCAAATTTCATAAGTCATTTGAAGTTGAAACAAGTACCTGGAAATTGGCACAAAATGAGGCAAAATGGAGGTCAGTTAACAGCAACACAACAACTGGTTCAATTTACAGTAGCAAACCAGCAAATTCAGAGAAGCAAGAGCACGAGCAAAGGTAGTAGACTTTCAAATCAATAATTTCAATCAAAAACCCAGGCAAAAACAGGATAGGGGCAGTAGAACCCAGAACCACTTCAATCAACCAAACAAAATCAGCTAAGCTTGAAAATTAAGCTTGATGAACCAGTGCAATTGCATAGAAAACAGATCTGGAACTCTTTTTTTTTTGAATTTTTCAGTAGTTTGGAACTTAATTTTTGAATTTTCTGACCCTATGGCTTTCTACTTTTTGAATTTTGAATTTCAAATCTATCTCTCTCTACAACTTGTTTTGAATTTTTCAGATCTCTAAAACTTCTAAAACCTCTCAAACCTTCCAAAACTCTTTTTGAAATTTTTAGATTTCTAAACTTCTAAACTTGTATTGTAAGGCAAGGTACTGCCCTTTTATAGACAAAATTAGGCAGCATTCAGATTTTTCTTTTACATTCTAGGTCCCTCTTTTATTTTCAGTTTTTGCTTAGTTAGTCCTTTACTTATTGGCTTGTTGTCCAAGTTACTACACTTAATTTCCTGAATTTTAAACTAGAATCCCCATCTAGAAGGTTCTAGGGTGTTCTATTTCAGTTATTGCAAGATTCCTTTTATTAAACTACCCAATATAACCCTAATTCAATTCAAAATTAATAGCCTATGCTAAATTAACCCTAGCCCCTCTTAAACTTGGTAAAAAATGACCATAGTTAATCAACCAAAGTCTGGACTATTCAGCTATAACCAAATCATTCTCGATTAACATAAAATCCCTAAAATTGAACTATCAAATCTATCTAATTCTAATCAAAACTGGAAATTAATTCTAGTTAATACTATAACCTAAGACTAATTTTATCACTGAACAATGAACAATTCAACAATTCAAACATGAAACTATACTGAACAAAACCAAATAATAAAAAATGTAAAGAAAACATGAAACTATACTGTAAAAATAGAAAATGAACAAAACCAAATAATAAAAAAAAATGCAAAGAAAACAACAGCAAACATGGAATTATATGATTAAAATCAAACAGACAATCAAGCCAAGAACAAAAATTAAAACTGTAATCAGAACCCTAAAAAAAACTAATTCAAACACAAAAATAAAAACAAAAATAATAAAAACATACTGAGTAAAAGAAGATGAACAGAAAGCAAAGAAATAGAGAAATACCTAGTGGATTGAAACTGGAAGACGCTTTGGAGAAAATCTTCGATTACTTGACCATATTGTTCCTTAATCTTGTGTTTTTGTGTGAAAACAAAGGACAAAGGTTCAATATAGCCTAATAATCCTCTCAGGCCTGCTGAATTTGATTTTATGAAATTAAGGCCCCAATTCTCTGATTCAAAATTCGAGCAGTGGGAGGGAGATTCGAAGGAAGCTAACCATGGATTTGGTATGAGGAGATGAAGGAGGTCTTGGGGTGTTAGTTTGGTGAGGTTTGGAGGCGGCGCCGCCGTACACGGCGGAGGCAGTGCTAGGGTTTTGGATATTCGACGGGATTGAGTAGGATTTGAGGAAAGAGGGGTTTGGATTTGGAAAGGGGAAGAGGAGAGGAGGCTGAGGTGTAATTTTGGGGGTCATCGAAGAATCGCCGCTGGCGGAGGCGATTTTCGGCCGACGGCGGACGGCGGAGGGCGGCGGCACTACATCGATAGGTTAGAAAGTTCTAAGAGATGGTGAGGCAAGGGGGTTCTTAGGGTATAGGGCCTTCCGACATTTTTATACCGCGAAACCTCGTTAGTTCCGGACCGTTGGATTGATGAGATCCAATGGTCGTGATTAGAAAGGGGTAAAACGGGTCGTTTTGATTCTTAGGGGCTGGATCGGGTTAAAACGTTGGTTTGGACCGGTTGTTTGATGGGTTGGCTGGGCTGGGTCAGGTAATTTGTTGGGTTTGGACGATGAGCTGGCCCAAAACACAGCTTTTCTCTTTCTTTTATTTTTATTTCTTTGTATATTTATTTTTTAACTTTAAAACAAAACTAAAATTAAACCTAAAAATTAAATCAACCTCCCTAATTAAGCTACAAATTAAACTAATACCAAATTAAAGGAAACTAATGAACCTAAAAACTAAAATTAAAATCAAACAAAATAAATCAAAGTTTCTTTATGACTTTTTCGTATTTTTGTAAAAACTTAATTACTAATTAGTCTAAAAATATGTAGAATTAAATCCTAAATGCTCATGCAATATTTTTATATTTTTTATGAATTATCATGCACACACGAATAAAAATACACACAAAATTACGCAATTAAATCCTAAAAAATTAAATAAAAAAGAAAAATCTTAATTTTAAGAATTCTATAGGAGTAATTTAAGCGAGGCAAAAACCATGTGCTCACACAAGTGGCCAGGTTGAAGTGTCCAACAGGGAGATCAAGAGCATTTTATCTAAAACCGTCAATGCCAATAGGACTGATTGGTCAACGAAATTGGACGATGCTGTATGGGCTTACCGAATTGCTTACAAAACTCCAATTGGTATGTCTCCGTACCGGTTGGTGGTTGGAAAAGCATGTCATTTACCTGTGGAGTTGGAGCACAAGGCCGTGTGGGCCTTGAAGAAGTTGAATCTTGATTGGGATGTAGCTGCTAATCTTCGGGTGGAGCAACTCAATGAACTTGACGAATTTAGATTTCATGCCTACTCTAGTTCGTCCCTGTATAAGGATTGTCACACCTCCTTTTCACTACACCCCCGGAAAGGACGTAATAAAGGGAGTTTTTTCCAATTAAAGGACAATCGAAATGAGATTCATTTATTAAGAGATTTAGAGTCGCCACTTGGGAGATTTATGGTGTCCCAAGTCACCGGTTTAAAATTCCTAATCGAAAAAAAGAATGACTCTATATTACAGTCCGCGAATCAGAAATCTGGGTAAGGAATTTTGTTAACCCGGGAGAAGATGTTAGGCATTCCCGAGTTCCGTGGTTCTAGCACGGTTGCTCAACTGTTATATTCGGCTTAATTATCTGATTTTAAAACAATTATGAACCTATATGCAAATTTAACTTTTAACCGTTTTTTTTATTATTTATAAAGAAAATTGCAATGTTATTAAAACACGTCTCGAACCACGTCACATAAATGTACCCGTATTTTTTGATATATTTTAACATCGTTGAGATTTGGATTTGGGTCACATAAATGTACACCCGAGTGTAGGGAGGTAAAATTATTAAAGAACGCGCCTAAAGAAACTATGCATTTTAACTTTGCGAGGGCCATAAAATTAGCTAAATGGCATGTCTCAAGTTCTAAAGTTAAATTAAGGATAATTACACGAGGGCCACACAATTGTCATTTTTGTTTGGGGCATGACATGTCTCAAATTTATTTTACTTAAATATTTCTACACTAACTTGTGATTATGGATTACGAGTTATAAAATTATGGCTCCAAGCGACATGCTAAACACTGAAGCTAAACACGAAAAAGAAGAAGAAAAAAAATAGCTGTCTATTTCCTTTTGGGGCTGAGCCTAGGATATTTTGCCATATAGAGTTCGTGAACTGAATTAATTTGGGCCAAGTTCAATAATAGTCCCAGTTCATAAACGGAGGTTCAGGATCAACCTTTATGTGTTTAGGCCCATATATGGCCCAAACTTTATAAAATGCAAGCGGAAATCAGAAAATCAGGATCGAACCCAACTGAAAACAAATGGACTCGTGAATCAAAAGATTATGTCAAATACACCCAATCATCAATATTTAACGATTCAATATGCAAGGGGTCACACACTGAATTTCTTATGCCAACTAATCATTAGACTTTGGAATGACTAAAATAGGAACCCATCTCCATTTAACACACAAAATAAAATCTCATGCTTGAACCATCTATCAAACTACATTAAATTCCTAAAATTAATAACATCCCATAGGCATTACTGCATAAAAATCAAAGCACGAGGAAAAAAAATCTTCTTGACCAGTCACTTTATAATGCCATTAGTAGGTGAATATGACAATAGATGCAGTCTCCAAAACGAGCTTCGAATGTTCATGATACATCATGGATTGTCATACCAGAACAGAAGCACAGGTCAGCCAATTAATTGAAAGAATAAAGTAACACAAGGATATGAATGCTTGTGTGACACCTATTTAACCATGTTGAACATATATGTAAGGAGAATAGAGTTAAAAGAAAGCTAAAATCCTAACACACTGTCCCAGTCTAAATTCAAATACAGCAATATGAAAACTAAGTTATAAAACTCATAAGTATGAAGACAATACACCTAAACATATGATTGAACTTAAATTTCATATTCATTCATCATATAGATCTGAGCTTCACATGAGATAGAATACTAATGTGTACCTGGGAATGAAAGCAAAAGGAGGTATGGTCAGCAATAATAACAGCAGCAATCACCAGCAACGTATAACAACTCAGATTTAGTAATTGAAGTAAAAAAAAAAGACTGATTCCAAATCCAATGGACCAGCAAACCTTGACAAAGCTTGAATCAAAAACTTCCCAGAACCCAATATCAATCCCTTTTAAAGTCTCAAAATGAAGAACTGTTATTTTCAGGAGTTGAAACAGAATCTAAATTCAATGAAGAAGTTCAATGGAACAATAATCTTTCATTAATTTTTCTGTTCTCTCTCTCTCTGTTAATGTCTCTCTTCCGTGTATTATTATGTGTTCTGGGTGTGTATATATTCTCTCTCAACCCTAATGTCTAAATTGCTCTCCCTATCTTAGGGTCTGAATCTCACCATTTATATCCCAACCTTAAACCTTTCCAGCTCTTAAGAGCACTAGACGCCTGTATTTCCACTTTCAATTAAGAAATATTTGCCCAATGTTATTCTCTGATTTTCCAACCTCTAAGACACTAATCAGAGTGTCAGTTTCACTACTAATCCCTTCCCATTATTTTAATTCATTGGTATGGGCACGCCTATATTTTAATCAATGGTATGGGCACACCTATATTTTAATCATGTGTTATTTATCCCCTGAAAATCCCACATGAGTTATGGGTCGAAGCTGAACCAATGCCCTAATGCGATATGGACGGGTTGGTATTTGTCAATTGACTCAGATACAGCCCAACTCCAAACGATATACCTAATTAACAATTGCAAAAATCCGAAATGGTCTAACAGATCAACAAGCAAACTGACTCAACATCTAATTGACTAGATTTAACAAATCAAAACTAATTACCAAACCAAAACAAACTAACACGAAGGGAAATCAATCCGAGAAAACAAAAATATAAAAGGTGTCGAGAAAAATGAGATGAAGCAGAAAAATAGAAGAAGGAGAAAAAGAAAAAAAATGAAAGCTAACTAAAATCCAGAAAAGAATGGGGAATACCTAAAATGGAAGGCAAGTGCTTGGCTTGAACAAGTCTTCGGCACCCTTCGATTTTGGTCAAAATAGGTTTTAATCATGTGTTCTCAAACGAAAACACATGAACAAATTTGGTGGCCACCGATTTTAAGTTTTGGAAATTTAGGGTTCATCTGTTGATCTAATATTTGAGGGATTTGAGTAAGTTTTGAAGGAAACTGGTTGGTGATTGGGGATGAGGAGGTGAAGACGAGGCTAGGGTGTTAATTTGGTGGCCATCGGAGCCGGTGCCGCCATCGGAGGTGGAGGAAATGGGGGCGGCTGGTCTTCTAGGGTTTCAGTGAGGAAGACGAGTGGTGAGGGTTCTGGGGGGGAGGTTTGAAGGGTATAGATATATTAAAATTAGGGATTCAATTTGGGCCGTTAGATGATGAGAATCCAACGGCTCAGATTAATCCACTAACTGAAACGGGGTTGTTTCGGCTAAGGGGATCAGATGGGTCTTTGGATGGGAATGAGTCGGGCGTAGAAGATGATACTGGACCATTCGATCAAATTAAACGAACGGTTTATATCAACAAGCCTATAATGACGTCGTTTCATCGATGCTGGAGATGGACTGAACCGTTCGATCTAATGAGATCGACGGTTGAGATTTATTGGATCTGAAATGACGTCGTTTGGTTAAGCTGGTGATGGACCAGATTTGGGGCTGGTTTTGGGCCTGGACCGGGGTGTTTGGACGTTGGGCTGGGGAATTAATTAAATATTTGGCCCAATTTGATTTCTCTTTTCTTTTAAATTTTCTTTCTAATAAAAATAAAACACAAACCTAAATTTAACCTTGATCAAATTATCCTAAAAATATTAATTAAATCTAAGTAGTTATTATCACAAATAATTAAATACCAAATTAAAAGAAAATCATACAATTTTGACATTAAACACTAAAATGCGAAGTACATTATTTATTTATTTTGATTTTTTTTTTCATTTTTGTAAAACAACTTACTTAATTAATACTAATTGTAAAATTAAATCCTAAATGCAAATGCAATATATTTTTATATTTTTTTATTAATTTTAACAAATAAACATGCGCAGACAAATGCAAACAATAAAAGAAAAATATCACAAAAATCCACAAAATTTCAAACAACACAAAAATTATTTTATTTTGAAATTTTATGGGAATAATTCATATAGGCAAAAATCACGTGCTCACAGCTGCCCCTCTTTGTCAGGAAACACGAAGAGTTTTCGTGCAAAGATAAAATGAGTGGATACGAGCAATTTTTGCCCGTTTGAATATTCCGTGTGAAGCATTTTTGAAAGATTTGACCGAACCTCTGCTTCAAATGGTCTCCTACATACCCTTGGCTATAAAGGAATCAGGTCAATGTAGTTCAGGAAGTTTTGGTAGCTGGGACTACCATGAAGCTATGATTTACTGTTACTGTTGCTGCTGCTGCTACTGCTTACTGACCTCCCTATTACACCGTACTAAAAGAAATAAAGAAGCTAAACTAAGCTATAGTTTATGAATTATAAAGATTTATTTTCAAACTTGTTCTTGCGAATGTTGTTGCCTTGTTGACTTGTATTTCCTCCGAAGTTCCTTTGTTGTTGTCTTGCATCGACTTATTGAGATGTTCTCCCTTTCTTCAGGCGGGTATCTGATTGCTGATCTTTTAAACGTCTTCTCTTGATTATTTTCGTCTTCCTCTATTCTCCAGGAGGGCTCCTGACTACTTGTTCTTGATAGTATTCCCTTGCTATCCAGGCAGGTTCCTGATTTCAAAAACTTGAATTTATTCCTCTATTATCCAGGCGGGCTCCTGACTTCAAAACTTGATTTTACTTCCTTTGTTATCCAGGCGGGCTCCTGACTTCAAAACTTGAATTTATTCCTCTGTTATCCAAGCGGGCTCCTGACTTCAAAACTTGATTTTACTTCCTCTGTTCTCCAAGCGAGCTCCTGACTTCAAAACTTGAATATATGCCTCTGTTATCCAGGCGAGCTCCTGACTTCAAAACTTGAATTGTATGCCTCTGCTCTCCAGGCGGGCTCCTGACTTCAAAACTTGAATTGTATGCCTCTGTTCTCCAGGCGGGCTCCTGACATCAAAACTTGAATTGTATGCCTCTGTTCTCCAGGCG
>MU727663.1:5224-25720 GCA_026770625.1 Nicotiana glauca
ATTTTTGATCTGCTAACCACCCGGAATCCACCCGAGGCCCTCGGGACCCCAACCAAATATACCAACCAATCCCAAAATACATTCAAACTTGCTCGAGGCTTCAAATCACATCAAACAACGCAAAAATCATGAATTACGCCCCAAATTCAAGTTTATGAACTTTCAAATTTCAAACTTCTATTCCCGATGTTTAAACTTATCAAAACACGTCCGATTGACCTCAAATTTTGCACACAAGTCATATTCGATATTACGGACCTGCTCCAACTTCCGAAATTTGATTCCGACCCCGATATCAAAAAGTCAACTCCCCGGTCAAACTCTCCAAAAACCTTCAACTTTCTATCTTTAGCCAAATGGCCTCAAAATGGTCTACGGACCTCCGAATTCACTTCCGATCGCGCCCCCAACTCTAGAATCACTATACGGGGCTACTCCCAGTCTCGGAATTCCAAACGGACATCGATAACACTGAAATGCTCTTCAGGTCAAACTTATAAAATTTTTTCTAAATTGCTAACTTTCACATTAGGCGCCAAAACGCTCCCGGATTATCCAAAACCCGATCCAGGCATACGCCCAAGTCCAAAATCATCATACGAACATGTTGGGACTTCCATATCCCGATTCCGAAGTCGTTTACTAAAAATTCCAATCCTAGTTCATTCTTTCAACTTTAAGCTTCCGAAATGAGAATTCTCTTCCCAAATCAACTCCGAATTTCCCGAAATCAAATTCTGACCACGCATACAAGTCATAATACCTGAAATGAAGCTATTCATGGCCTCTGACTGCTGAACGGAGCACTGGTACTCAAAACGACCAGTCGGGTCATTACAATTGAATACAAATTGTCATATTTAGATGCTGTATCTATATAGATCTGATCAGATTTAAACACATATATTACTAATGAAATTTTCTGAACAGCAATTGAACTCCTATTTTAATTGCTCAAGCTCGAAATTACATCAATGTGAGTATAAATGTGTACCTGAGTAGAAAAATATGAGAAGAAGAAGAGTTAGAACTCTAAGTCAGCAACAGTAACAGGAAACAAGGACAACAAAGTTCGATCACTGCCTCAAAAACACCAGAATTAAGCCACAACAAGATGTAAACCAATGAGCAAACAAACTCGATCAATTCAGTGTACTTTCACAGTATTTTGATTACCAAAACCAAAGAAAATCAACAAACAGCCTTCAAATTGAACTGAAAATCAATGAAACAGTGGATTTTTGGATTTTTTGCTAATTTGTAATGTTTTTGAGTTTTTTGGAATGAAGAATCTCGAAAATTTGATCTAGGAAGGAAAGATTACTTGGAGGATATTTTTTTCAGATTTCAAAACTTTTTTTTTCTTTTATGAGGCATATCAATGCCTATTTATAGAATTAGAATTGGAGGGAACTTTGAATTTCAGATTTTATACTTTAGTCCCTCTTTTATTTCACTTATACCCTTATTCTTTAGTTTGTAATTCAATTAACTACCCTTATTTGTTTAAGATTTATACTAATTCCCCAATCTAGAATCTTCTACCCTGGTGTAATCCCTTTTCTATCCTCACTTCACTTAAAAATCTACCCCATTACTCATTTTCAGAAGACTCAGAGGGGTGGCGTAAAAGACAGTTATATACAATTTAAAAATATTAAAGTGGTAAACAGATATCATTTAGCACAAAAAGGTTCACAGAATACAGTAATATCAACAATAAATGAAACCAAGTAAAAATCATAAAACAAGCTCGAATTCATGAACCCTGAACCAGAAGTTCTGGGTTCATTCTCCCCAGCAGAGTCGCTAGAAAAACTTCAAACGGCTGAAAATATCAAAAAATTGAAAATGGTTTGATGTTGAACTTCAAACGTGGTTTCGCAGAGCTGTCACACCTCTTTTTTACCTACACCCCCGGAAAGGGTATAATAAGGGAGTTATTTCCAACTTGAAGTGACAATCAAAATGGGATTATTTATTAGAAGATTAAAAGTCGTCACTTGGGAGATTTATGGTATCCCAAGTCACCGGTTCAAATCCCGAGTCGAGGAAAAGATTGACTCTGTATTACAGTCCGCGAACAAGAAATTCGGGTAAGGAATTCTGTTAACCCAGGAGAAGGTGTTAGGCATTTCCGAGTTCCGTGGTTCTAGCACAGTCGCTCAACTGTTAGTATTGGCCTAATTATCTGATTTTAAAATACTTTTAAACCTATGTGCATTTTTAACTTTAAACCGCTTTTAATTTATTTTTTAGGAAAATTTCAATGTTATACAAAACACGTCTTTGGATCACGCCACATGAAATGCACCCGCAATCCACGACATATTTTATTTAACGTTGTTAGGATTTGAAGTTGGGTTACATAAAATGCACACCCGAGTTTAGGAAGGTAATATTATTAAAATAACGCGTCTAAATCAATTACGCATTTTTAACTTTGCGAGGGACATGAAAAATTCGCTAATTAGCGCGCCTCGAGTCCTAAGAATTAACCCAACAAACTCCTCTTGCATTGAAATGCTTACCAAACTATCCAGACAATAGACTAAGATGATTCATAAAATGGACAGTAAATTAACATCGAAAGAATGAGCAAGGGACACAAAGCATGCCTAACAAGTAGATTCCAAATTCGTATGGCCAAAATGATACCATAAAAAATTCCAATGGGATTGCAACAGAGAGTTATAATAAGAAATCATGACATTTAAATAATAAAACAACTAGCACAACTAGTAACCTTCTTAAGCCTATATGACTGAAAATGCTTCCATCCAATGAAAATTAATTGTAACTAATAAGACCCTCTCACTTCATTTTGATTTCACAAAGTATTTACTTACAAAAGAAGCTTTTTAACCATGACTTAGGCCAAAGAAGTATCTCAAGCACTTAAACATAACATTAGGAAC
The DNA here is from genome assembly GCA_026770625.1 of Nicotiana glauca. Lineage (NCBI taxonomy): Eukaryota > Viridiplantae > Streptophyta > Magnoliopsida > Solanales > Solanaceae > Nicotiana > Nicotiana glauca. Next base: position 8,143 of record MU727663.1, read on the forward strand.
TCTCAAAAACCACCGAAAGGCTAAAATCTAAAAAAAATTAAATATTGATCACACACAAACTTGATAACAAAAGAAATTGCACTCTAATAAAATAATAAAAAATAATAATAGTAATAATAATAATGTGGTGCTACTATATTTCATCAAGACAGGACATGAGTGAAAGGAAACAAATGAAAAAAAAATGAAGGAAACTCAAACAGTGGTAGCAGTTCACATGGAACGGCAAAAGGCCAAAATGTACTCAAAAAAACAATTGCAAATTCAATATGAAGATTCGATGAGATTAAATATTTGAATACAAGTTTTTTTTTCTATGAACATTTGATGAAAGTGCTGCAGAAATTACACATTCGCCAACAAACGCAGTTAAAGCAAGATTTTTGCTAATAGAGAAGCTAAGCTACAAAATAAAATATGCAAAAGATATATGCGCTACTTTCCTCCTCATTATTTCACAGGAAAGCATCTGCTACAAGTTGATACACCTCTCTCTGCAGGTCGTTTTGATCAGGGGTGGAGCTATAGTAGTTGGTGCGGCTTCGGACGAACCCAATGACTTTTTTCAGAACCCGGTATTTGTCTTGAAAAATTTGTTACATCTATATATATATATCATTCCGAACCCAGTAGCAAACCGTGTTTGGATTCAATGGTTAGGGTTGTGGGTTCAATTGAAAAAGACGTGGGTTTGATTCCCGCTCAAGGCCATGATTTATTTCTTTGCTTTTTTACATTATTTGTTTTTAGAAATCACAAACGATGACGTTTCCTTCTAAAAAACATAAGAATTAGAACATTTCTTTCCTCTAAACAGAGACTAACCTAACATATTTTCTTTTAATAAATAAAACATAAAATGTTTTCTTTCTAATAAACAAAAGAACAGAATCCTTCCAACTCCAAACAACAAACCTCAATTCCCAAATAAAAAAAACTTGGGTCCTGCTTTGCCTCTGTTGATCCATAATCGCTACTACCACAATATGCCGGATGCTCTCTAAATCTCCGCTGTTTGTGCTCTTTCTCCCTTAGAAGTTAGATCATTCTTCCTTCTTCAGTTTTTCTGTTTTGATTTTGTGTTCATGTTTTTCTCTTAGTGATCCATTGGTCATAATTTCTTGTTTTTAGTTTTTTAGTGAGATCAACTTGTATTTACATGAATAAAAATTATCATTATATTTTATATAATAAATGTGGAAAGCATATTTGCAAATAAATGGAAAGCTGAATCTCTAACCATTGCTTGTGATGAAAACGGAAAGAAATGAAACTCCCTTATGTAGTAACAATAAAATCTATCAGCTTTTTCTTTTTATCAGTGTCTTTTCTTTTCTCATCATTGTTTCTTGGTATTAGACCTTGTTATTAAACCTGACGTCGGAATGCTAGAATTTAGAACCCACTACGTTCGAAACCTGGCTCCACCTCTGATTTTGCACACAAGTTAGATTCACTCAAACAGAAATTTTACTAAGGAATAAAACTTAAAGGAAGCTCAATCAACGCAACATAACTTGGTTCAAAGAATTAAACGAAATCCTAGAAATCACAACTGATTTTAGCTTACCAACTCAAATTAGTCTCATGAATCAGTTAAGATGACACATAAAGAAGATTCAAGACAACAACCTTTCAAGCACCAAATTATTCCTCCAAAAAATGCAAATCGGAAAACCCAATGAAACAAGAAAACGTTCCTTCAAACAAACTTTCTTCAATATATTGATAAACAAAAACCTCTAACAAGCTAGATAATACAGCAGCGAATGTCGAGCCTCCGCGACGAATCAGATCCGCAGACAAAAACCTTGAATTGGACGCCTCAGTGATCTCTCCTTCTTGTCATTGTTTTTAGTCACAAATGGGAAGGAAAGAGTCGCCAGAAAACATTAAAGAGAAAGGGTCACTGGTCTTCATGGAGTTCCGCCGAATTTCATGGTATTTCCGGCGAGTTTTTGTCTTCCCTATTTATTATCATTGGGAGTACGATGACGTGAGAGAAGAGAAGAGCGGAGGTGAAGCTAGCGGCTATCGTGGATAGGGAATTTTAGAGGCTGCCGTTACTTTTTCTTTTTGCAAAATGTTGCTGTGTTGCGCAACTTTTCTTCTATTTTTTATTTATTTTTCTTTTCCTTCTTAATTAATTAAAACTTAAATTAAAGCTCCTTAAAATAATTAATTTACTAAATTAAGCTAAATACCTAATATAATATTTACAAGAACTAATTACTTCTAAATTAAAGGGGAAATTATTGGTTTAGAATTAAAAGGCTAGAAATACAAAAGTAAGCCAATTTTGTGATTTTTATTTTTTTGAACAAAGCACCTAATTTAATAATTAACTTTAAAATGTAAAAATAAATCTTAAATGCAAATGCATGGTATTTTTGTATTTTTTTTCATGATTTAAGTAAAATAAATATGTATGGACAAATGCAAACAATTAACAAAAATCCTATAAAAAGTCTACAAAAATTACAAATAATGGGAAAAATTTATTTTTCTTGAATTTATGGGAGTAATTTACATAGGGCAAAAATCACGTGCTCACAGGCATTCAAGTCGGTGAACGGGTATTGTTTCGAGTGTTGCTTATGAAGGGCATAATGAGATTTGGGAAGAATGGAAAGTTTAGCCCTAGGTTCATTGGCCCGTTTGAGATTCTTGATCGAGTGGAAGAGGTTGCTTATAGACTTGTATTGTCGCCGAGCTTGTCAGTCGTGCATCCAGTGTTTCATGTGTCCATGCTTTAGAAGTATCACGACGATCCATTCCACATGTTAGATTTTAGCATTGTCCAGTTGGACAAGGACTTGTCTTATGAGGAGGATTCGATAGCTATTCTAGACTCGCAGGTTCGTCAGTTGAGATCGAAGATTTTTCTTTCTGTCCGTGTTAAGTGGAGAGGTCAGCCCGCTGAGGCATCGACTTGGGAGTCCGAGTCAGATATGCGGAGCCGTTATCCCTATTTTTTTCCCGACTCAGGTACTTCCTTCTTATGTCCGTTCGAGGACGAATGATTATTTTAGAGGTGGAGAATGTGATGACCCAAAAGGTCATCACTTGTATTACAAATGACAGCTTGATTTACGTGCATGGTACGGACCTGTATCCGAAAAGCCCTCTATGTGAAAATATGAGAAATAGAAATTTTTAGAGTTAAAAATTTGATCATGGTTAACTTTGGTCAACATTTTGAGCAAATGGACCCGGATCCGTGTTTCGACCTGGGAGGTCCGCAGTAAAATATGGGACTTGGTCGTATGTCCGGAGATGAATTCTGAGGTCCCAAGCCTTAAAAAACAATTTTTGGAAGAAATTCTTTTACTGAATTATCTAAGAAATGAAGAAAAGAATTAATGTTTGAAACCATTGTTATTGGGCCCGTATTTTGATTCCGGAGCCCGGTACAAACTTGCTTTAGTATTTGAATTGGTAAAAATTGAGTTTATTTGACATGAGTTGGACTTCCGGTTGAAGAGTTATGAACTTTGAGAGTTCTTGATGAAAATATTGAGTTATAAGGTTTAATTCATGATTTTACATGTTATTTTGATGATGTGATTGCACGAGTAGGTCCATATGATGTTTTTGAGTTAGTATGCTCACTTGGTTTGGAGTTCCGAGGGCTCGGGTGAGTTTCGGGTAGGTCCCGGGATGTCTTAGGCTTAAAAACATGGATGTTGCAGGTTCAGAGAAGTGCAAACCTCTGAATCCGCAGTGTTGACCGCAGTAGTTTTTGTGTTGTCCGCACTGGTGACTGTTCGCCTGCAGTTGTATTTTGTGCGGTCCGCACAGATTCACTGGTCCGACTCTGAAAGCTCATATCTTTTGATGTCACGATCCCAATCCCGGTCGTGATGGCGCCCAACACAAATGCTAGGCAAGCTCGACCATATAACGCTCACAACTCAACCACACAACCCATTTCCAATTTATAGCATTTAAATTATCAATAAATATAGTTCTAACCAGTGATAATAGACAGAAGTAATACGGAAATCATAACAACTGTCAATAAAACTCCCAAAGACCTAGGGTCATGAGTCTAGAGCCTCTAAGATAACAAAATAATAAATCCTCAGTAATACCGATGTTCACAAATGCGAAAATAATAAAGGGATAGGAGAGGAGTCGGGCCCTGCGAACGTCAGGCAGCTACCTCGACAACTCCTAAGAAAACTCTGAATCAGCAAAACTCAACTATGCTCCCGAGACACCTGAATCTACACACATGGTGCAGGGAGTAAAGTGAGTACTTCCAACTCAGTGGTAATAGATATATATAATGACTGAAAGTATGAAATCCCGAAAATACCACAATGTAAAGCTAACACTAACAATTTAGCATAGTTAACGGTGAAATGACAACAAGACAGAAACAACTAGATCAGATAAACATCAGAACATGAATGCAATGCAATGCACATGACCGATGCGGCGTACAGCCCGATCCATTTGGGTACCCGCGCTCACTGTGGGGGTTCAGACTCCGGAGGGGCTCCTACAGCCCAAGTGCAATATCATCATAGCACTCGTTGCGGCGTGCAGCCCGATCCACACTCAGTCCAACTATATGCATATAAGCCACACAGGCACAATCAAGTTATTATTTCCAGTTCCAATTATTAGGAATTATAGATTAAGTGTTTAAAACTTTAGAAATTTACTATTCATTTCGAAATAGTGTTTAACTCAGGACTGATATCATGAAAACATGCTAAACATCGTGGAAACAGTGATAATAATCCCTAAGGGATCCAAATAATCGACACGCAGCCCAAATATACTCGTAACAATCCAAGTAGGATATTTACTACTCAGTCTATAGTCCAAAGAACAGCTTGGACACCACTCGGGGCGGATTAAGCCACAAACCCCAATCATAAATGACCCCGCACTCGTCATGGAGTGCGTGTCTCGCCTCAATATAGCATCACGGTGTGATAAACTGGGGTTTCAAACCCTCAAGTCATCATCTACATCTATTACTCACCTCCAGCCGGCCACAAGACTAGTCCGCTATGACTTTTCCTCTCGAATCCACCTCCTCGCAAGTAGAATCTGGTCAAAACCACAACGAATACATTACAATAGGCCAGAGAAACATAACTCAATCGAAAAGACTCGAAAAACACCAAAAATCACGAAGTTGGCCAAACCCGAGCCCCGAGACCACTTCTCAAAAAATTACGAAATTTACATCACCGGATTCCTCGTCTCGCCACGAGTCTATACATATCAAATTTACTAAAATCGGAGTTCAATTGCCCTATCAAAACCCAATTTTAAACTCCCTTAAGTTCCAAGCCCTAACCTCCATTTTTACACTCTAATTCCTCGAATTTCAGTGATTAATCCATGTTTTTACACCATAATAACATATTCCGAGTCTATTAGTTCACACCTGATGAAACTCCTTCGAATTCTCTTCAAAATCGCCCAAGAATCGCCTAAGTCGAAGTCCAAAATATTTCTCTTCTCTTTCAAAATCGTGAACCACTGTTCACTTAACCCAGACCGATTTCCGCTTCTGCGGTTATAATACCGCACCTGCGGTCACCGCGTTTGCGACCAAACGACCGCTTATGCGGTCTCACTTAATTAACCTGGGACCGCTTATGCGGTCCAAAACCGCTTCTGCGGAGCTCGCCTTTGCGGAAAGCCTTCCGCTTCTGCGGAATATGCACAGCCCTCAAAGGACCGCTTCTGCGACCTCCACGCCGCATCTGCGGAACCGCTTCTGCGGCTCCTTTTCTGCAGATGCGGAAATACCAGAAGCCATAAAAACCAGACCTGCAACATGCTTCAAAATTCCCGTTTAACCACCCGAAATCACACCGAGGCCCCCGGGACCTCAACCAAAAGCACAGACATGATCTAATACCCTATCCAAACTTGCTCGATTCACCAAAACACTATCGTTAATATCAAAATCCTCAATTTTCATCAAATCAAAGCCTAAGTTTCTTAAAAACTTCCGAATTGCACATTCGATCAAAAATCCGACCTAAACACCTCCGAATGACCTGAAACTTTGCAGACATATCCAAAATCACCTAACGAAGCTACTGCAACTCTCGGAATTCCATTCAGACCCTCGGATCAAAATCTCAGTTATTAACCGGAATTCGCCAAAATTCAAACTTCGCCAATTCAAGCCTAATTCTACATCGAGCCTCCAAAATTTATTCCGATCGCACTCCTAAGTCACAAATCATCTCCCGAAGCTAACCAAATCACCGGAATTCATATCTGAGCCCTCTAACTATATAAACAATTTCCGTTTGACTTTTCCAAAACAAGCTTCCTTCTAAGAGGCTAAGTGCCTCATTTCCAACAAAAACCAATTCAATTCCATCCGATCAACTCAAATATTGATATTGATACATAGAACAACATAATATGGGGGAAACGGGGCGGTAACTCACGTGACGACGGGTCGAGTCGTCATATCCTCCCCAACTAAAACAAACGCTCGTCCTCGAGCGGGTGAAGAAACACACCTGGAGTCTCAAACAAGTGAGGATATCTGGTCCGCATCTCCCGCTCGGTCTCCCAGTTGGCCTCCTCCACGGGCCGACCTCTCCACTGCACCTTCACCGAAGCTATGTCCTTAGATCTCAACCTTCGAACCTGACGACCCAAAATAGCCACTGGCTCCACATCATAGGTCAAATCATTATCTAACTGAATTGTACTAAAGTCTAACACATGAGACGGGTCCCCAACATACTTCCGGAGCATAGACACATGAAATACCGGATGCACTCCCGACAGGCTGGGTGGCAAAGCAAGCATACAGGCTACCTCCCCAATCCTCCTATGTATCTCAAAAGGTCCAATGAACCGCGGACTCAACTTCCCTTTCTTTCCAAATCTCATAACGCCCTTCATAGGCGAAACCTTCAACAAGACCTTCTCGCCCACCATATAAGATACATCTCGAACCTTCCGGTCTGCATAACTCTCCTAGCGCGACTGAACTATACGAAGTCTCTCCTAGATCACCTTCACCTTCTCTAAGGCATCCTGAACTAACTCCGTCCCCAATAGTCCAGCCTCGCCGGGCTCAAACCAACCAACCGGAGATCTACATCGCCTCCCATATAAGGCCTCATACGGCGCCATCTGAATACTGGATTGGTAGCTGTTATTGTAAGCAAACTCTGCAAGTGGAAAGAACTCAGCCCAAGAACCTCCAAAATCAATAACACAGGCACGCAACATGTCCTCCAATATCTGAATGGTACGCTCGGACTGCCCGTCCGTCTGTGGATGAAATGTTGTGCTCAACTCTACCTGTGTGCCTAACTCTCGCTGAAAAGTCCTCCAGAACTGGGAAGTAAACTGAGTACCCCTATCTGAGATAATAGAAACTGGGACCCCATGCAACCGTACAATCTCCCGAATGAAAATCTCCGCTAACCGCTCCGAAGAATAGGTAGTACACACCGGAATGAAGTGCGCGGACTTGGTCAGCCTATCCACAATCACCCAAATCGAATCAAACTTCTTCGAGGTACGAGGGAGACCACTCACAAAATCCATAGTAATCCTCTCCCATTTCCACTCTGGAATATCCATCCGCTGAAGTACACCACCGGGCCTCTGATGCTCATATTTGACCTGCTGACAGTTGAGACACCGAGCTACATAACTCACAATATCCTTCTTCATCCTTCTCCACCAGTAATGCTGTCTCAAATCCTGATACATCTTCGCGGCACCGGGATGAATAGAATACCGCGAGCTGTGGGCCTTCTCCAATATCAACTCCCGAAGCCCATCCACATTGGGCACGCAAATCCGGCCCTGCATCCTCAATACACTATCACTATCAATAGACATATCCCTGGCATCATCATGCTGAACCATGTCCTTAAGGACAAGCAAATGTGGATCATCATACTGGCGCTCTCTAACGCGATCATACAAGGAAGACCGAGATACCACACAAGCCAACACCCGACTAGGCTCTGAAATATCTAACCTCACCATTCGATTAGCCAAAGCCTGGACATCAACTGCAAAGGGCCTCTCCCCAATTGGAATGTACGCCAAACTACCTATACTCACCGCCTTTCGGCTCAAAGCATCGACTACTACATTGGCCTTTCCCGGATGATACAAAATGGTAATGTCATAATCCTTGAGCAACTCAAGCTACCTCCGCTGCCTCAACTTAAGATCCTTCTATTTGAACAAATGCTGAAGGCTGCGATGATCAGTATATACCTAACAGGATACGCCATATAAGTAGTGCCTCCAAATCTTCAAAGCATGAACTATGGCAGCCAACTCCAAATCATGAACGTGATAGTTCTTCTCATGAGACTTCAACTGACGAGAAGCATAAGAGATAACTCTACCCTCCTGCATCAACACACATCCAATCCCAACTCTCAAAGCATCACAATACACGGTGTAAGAACCTGAAGTTGATGGCAAAACTAACACTGGAGCTGTGGTCAAAGCTGTCTTGAGCTTCTGAAAGCTCTCCTCGCACTCGCCTGACCATACAAATGGAGCATTCTTCTGCGTCAACCTTGTCAAGGACGAAGCAATAGATGAAAAACCCTAAATGAACCTGCGATAATAACCCGCCAAACCGAGGAAACTCCGAATCTCAGTGGCTGAGGACGGCCTAGGCCAACTCTGCACCGCCTCTATCTTCTTTGGTTCAACCTGAATACCATCGCTAGACACCACGTGTCCCAGAAAAGCCACAGACCCAAGCCAGAACTCACACTTGGAGAACTTTGCATAAAGTTTCTCCTCCCTCAATCTATGTAATACTACTCTCAAATGTTGAGCATGCTCCTCCTAGCTACGCGAGTACACCAGGATATCATCAATAAACACAATTACAAATGAATTCAGATACGGTCGGAACATGCTGTTCATCAAGTGCATGAACGCGGCTGGGGCAATAGTCAGCCCAAAAGACATAACTAGAAACTCATAATGTCCATATCTCGTCCTCAAAGTTATCTTCATAATGTCTGAGTCCCTAATCTTCAACTGGTGATAGCCTGAACGGAGATCAATCTTAGAGAATACCTTTGCCCCCTGAAGCTGTTCAAACAAATCCTCAATACGGGGTAGCGGATACTTGTTCTTCACTGTCACCTTGTTCAACTGTCTGTAGTCAATGCATATTCTCATCGTGCCATCCTTCTTCTTCACAAATAAGACCAGTGCACCCCACGGTGACACACTCGGGCAAATGAACTCCTTATCTAGGAGTTCCTGAAGCTGCTCCTTCAATTCCTTTAACTCAGCTGATGTCATACGATAGGGAGGAATAGAGATAGGTTGAGTGCCCGGCACCAGGTCAATACCGAAATCAATGTCCCTGTCCGGCGGCATGCCCGGCAGGTCTGCTGGAAACATATCAGGGAAATCCCTCACAACAGGAACTGAATCAAGACTAGGAGTCTCAGCTCCGACATCTCTCACAAAAGCCAAATACGATAAACAACCTTTACCAACCATCCGCTGGGCCTTTAAGAAAGAAATCACCCTGCTGGGCACATAATCAATCATACCTCGCCACTCGATCCTCGGAACACCCGAAATAGCCAACGTAATTGTCTTGGCATGACAGTCCAGAATAGCGTGGTACAGGGATAGCCAATCCATACCCAGAATCACATCAAAATCTACCATGCCCAACAATAACAAGTCAACTCGGGTCTCCAGACCCCCAATAGTCACCAGACATGATCGATATACATGGTCCACAATAATAGTGTCACCCACTGAGGTAGATACATGCACAGGCAAGGCAAGACAACCACGGGCCGTACCCAAATGATGAGCAAAATATGAAGATACATAGGAATAGGTAGATCCGGAATCAAACAAAACAGAGGCATCCCTGTGGCAGACTGAGATAATACCTGTGATAACAGCATCGGATGTAATGGTGTCCCTACTATCTAGAAGAGCATAGAAGCGAGCCTGACCATCGCTAGATCGATCTCCATCCCTAGGGCAGCCCCTACCTGTCTGATCCCCACCCCTACCTGACTGGGATGGTGCTGAAGTAGATGGAGTAGAAGAGAGGGCTGATCCATCTGCTGAGACCGGCCACCACGAAGCCAAGGACACTGTCTCCTCATGTGGCCAAACTCACTGCACTCATAGAAACTACCCAGCGCCGGAGAAGGGGACTGAAGGGAACCCCTCGCTGCAGACGAACCCTGGGCTGAAGAAGCAGGAGTAGAGCTTTGAGCTGGAAGGGCGCTAAGTGAAGACTGGCCCTGCTGATAACCCTGATGACCACGGCCTGAAGAAGCCCTACTGGACTCTGTACGACCTGACTGAGGAGGTCTGAAGAAACAGCCTCTGCTGCGCTAGAACTGGCCCCTAGACAGAGCACCACTGAAGCTACCTGAACCTCGAGGCCTTTTGGCCTCCCTCTCCTCACGCTCGCGATGGCGATCTGTCTCAATCTGTCGAGCCATATCAACTACCTCCTCAAACGAGGCGGCCACAACCCTCTCTCTAGTCATCAAAATGTGGACTGGATAGTTAAGACCATCCACAAACCTCCTAATCCTCTCCCGATCTATCGGGATCATCCAAGTAGCATGCCGAGCTAGCTGCGTAAATCTCAAATCGTATTGAGTCACAGTCATGTCTCCCTAAACCAACCACTCAAACTGACGATGCAGCTCCTCTTTGCGAGACTGCGGTACATACTTCTCCAGAAAGAGAGCAGAGAACTGCTGCCAAGTAAGGGGCGCTGCTCCAACAGGCCTATTGTCACACCTCCTTTTTCCGAAAGGGCTTTATTTACAACCCGGGAAGGGATATAATAAAGAAAGGAGTTTTTCCAATTTAAGGACAATCGAAACGGGATTCGTTTTATTTAAGATTCAGAGTGGCCACTTGGGAGATTTATGGTGTCCCAAGTCACCGGTTTGAATCCCGAATTGAGGAAGGGTTTGACTCTGTTTAACAATCGCGAACCAAAAATCTGGGTAAGAAATTCTGTTAACCCGGGAGAAGGTGTTAGGCATTCCCGAGTTCCGTGGTTCTAGCACGGTCGCTCAACTGTTATATTTGGCTAAAATTTGATTTTTATACATGTTACCTTGTGCAATTTTATAATTAATTACCGTTTTTGTCAATTATTTTATTTAAGAAAGTGAACGTCGTTTAAGAACATGTTTTCGGATCACATCACATGAAATGCACCCGGATCCTCGACACATTCTTATTCAACATTTTCGGATTGGGATTTGGGTTGCATGAAATGCACACCCGTATTAGGAGGTAAGATTATTTAAAATCGTACCTAAAGCGGCTAACGTATTGTTATCTTTTGGGAAGGCCGTGAAATTCGCTAAATGGTCTATCCCGAATACTAAGTATTTTAGTAAGTAATTAATGAGGGCCCCGCAATTGTGTATTTTTATTTAGCGAGGCTCGTCTCATTTTTATTTATTAAAGGCCAACTAAAGCAAACTAAATTTTTTTTATTTTTTATTATTTGTCTCTAGAAGGCTAATTAATTCACATTTATAAATTTGAGCCCCGAATTCAAGTCCGAATTCAAATAAAAGGAAAGACCCTTCTAGCTTGAACCCGCTACCTAATTCGAAATTCAAATTTATATGTGTAAATAAATTCCTTATTCCTAGTATACCTTGTTAAAGGGGTTTGACCCACAGTGATTATTTTGGACCTTAAACATATATGGTCAAATATTAATTAATTACCAACCTAGAATCTAATAAGCGTTTTAACTTCACCCTTATACATTTTAACAAATTCAATACTGGATTTGAATACCAGGTGTTAAGGAGGAAGATTTTCAGAATTTTATTATTGAAACTTTAATTTCTCAAATAAAAATGAAATTAACAATGAGAACATGCAATCCATTTTTAGTCTATTATCAAAGAGCATATTTCTGCTATCTATTCACAGTATCTACACTAGCCAATTTTATGCTTCATATTCACATTGGTTTGGACTTCCAGCTGAAGGTTATGGTATTAAAATCAATACTTGTTTTCACATTACCAATTGGAATCAAATTAAATGTGAAAACATACACTTCTACAAGCTACTGTCATTAAGCAAGGCCTTTCCTATTAATGACATCTCATACATCTTTAGGCGGCTCTCAACAGCAGTATAACAACAATTATCAGATGTATATAGAATCACTATTAAAACTAACTAAAATAGCATAAGCTATCATATTTGCCTAACATGATATTAACAAACCTAAAGCAAAGTTTAACAGTCTAATTTATTACAGGTATAGCAATGTCTAAATAAAAGCAGTAAACTAAATTTATGAGCATTTATGCTAACTACAGTAAAATAAATTTACAAAAGCAGTAGGTGAACTTCATTTAGCACCAAGTATCACTTGTATTATCATTTCGGAGGAGAAATTATATCAAAATACACCAAACGTGTACCTGGAATTAAGAAAAAGAGAAGGAGAAAGTCAGTGAGCAGTTTTGGCAAACAACAGTCACAACCAGCAGCACTATGAGCCAATTTGAATTAAACAGCTTCTCGAAAATCCCAGGATGAATTATAGAAGGACAATACTCAACCAATAACCAAATGCAACTTAATTGAACTCAAATTGACTCGAAATTGTACTCAAACACTTCTGAAAGTTTCAGCAAACCACAACTCAACCAAAACCAAACAATCAAACTCAAAATTACTCGAAACTCAAACTAGTGAATCACTGAAATTGCTGGAACTAGAAGAATAGAATTCAGCAATTAGAAATCAAAATTAACTAGGATTGTCTAATGGAACAGTAATATTTTTGGATTTTTCTACTGATTTTCTGTTGTTTTTGGATTTTTGAAGGTTTGAATTTCAAATTCAAATCTGAAATTAGAGAGATTTTTTTTTTTGAAATTTTGGAGGATGGAAACTTTCTGATTTTCCAGGGGTCTCTAAACTTGTGAATTAAGGCATTGGGATGCCTTTTTATAGACACAAATAGGGCAGAATGTTCTAGAAGATACTCACACTTTTTCCATTTTCTAATTTTCAGATTTCTTATGTTTGACCCTTTATTTTTATTTGATGTTCAAGTTACTGCATTTCAAATGCAGAAACTTATACTAAGACCCTAATTGGAGTGTTCTTAGAAGGTTCTATCTTCATCTATCCTATTCCTATGCCATTGTCAATGTCTATTGTAGCCTTATTTGCCTTTCTCAATTACTAAATTAAGGACTTCTGCCATTTTCATATGCCCAATTTACCCTTATTAAACCTTAGAATTACTGCAGACCCCTCTCCTTGACCTATGTCCAAACTAACCTTGTTAACTTCCTAAAATTGCTAAAACCTAATCAATCACTGAAATTAACTACCAGCTATAACCAATCGAACTAATTGAATCTAAGTATGGAACTAAAGCAATACTAATCACCTATTAAACACTAATGAACAAAATTAAAACTGATTAAACAAGAATCAAACAACCTAACCAAGAACTTAAACCACACTGACTCTTGACAATTGAAACAAGCTATTCAAAACCACAGAATTCTTTCTCAAACAAACCTTTCATTCTACTTTTTATGAAAGGCTATACCTAATTAGGCTGGCTACTAATTGAAATACAATTACTTTAGAAAAACAGAACATAGAAGTAATCGACTAAAAATAACCAAACTAAAATTACTGACTCAAATCACCATAGAATATTGATCAGACAAGAAATTAAAAACATGCAAGACGAATTAACCTAATCTAACAGGATTTTATCAAGTAGAACAAAACCAAACACAGTAAGTAAAACAAATGAAGTTAAAAGGGAAATAAGACGACTTACTAGAAAAGCAAACTCTGGCCAGCCAGGATATCAGAATCCTCTAGGATCCATGATCTGTAACATCCCAAACGGTGTGTTTTCAATGAAAACACGCTATTTGGGATGATACGATCAGGAATCCCTAAGAATTTGGGTTAGGGTTTGTTGGCCGGAAAAACTCAAATTTGAACTTCGACGAGTTTGAGCAAGATTCGAAGGAAAAGGTTGGTAGATTTGGATAAAGGATGGGAAAAGGAGTCCATGGTGTGAATTTGGGATTTTTTGGCATACTTCGAGTCTTGGCCGGAAAACTTCAATTTGATATTCGAAGCTTTCAGGCAAGATTCGAAGGAAATCACTTGGAGGAATGGAAAGGGGATGAGAAGAGGAACAACGGGTGTTAATTTGGTGACCATTGGCATAAGTTGTATTCGCCGACGGTAGGGTTCCGGCGAAGGCGGCGGAGTTTGTTTGAGGCGATGGGTTCGTATTTGAGGGAATCAAACGGTGGGAATGGAAAGAGGGAGGGGAGGTGATGTTGTGGTGTGAATTTGGGGGTAAATGGACGTTGGCTGCCGCCATGGGCGATTTCCGGCGGCAGCGTTAGGCGGAGCCGATGGAGGCAGAGATGTACGAGGAAGGAGAGTCTCTGTATCTGAAATTGAAGGAGAGTTCGGATATTTTTAGGTAAAATGAGTGAACTAATGAGGACCGTTGGATGAAGATCAATTGATGGCCTGGATTAATTCATTAATAGCTAACTCAAAACGACGTAGTATCACCTTCATACTACGTCGTTTTGAAGGTCTCAGGGGCATGAATTGGACCGGGTGGGCTGGCCTGGGAGGGGTTTTGTTTTTTGGGCTGTGTTTTTAATTCAAAACTGGCCCAAACTGGGCATCCCCTTACTTGTTCCATTTGTTTTCTTTATTGTATTTTTTTTAATTTTCTTTATTCAATTTTTGTTTTGTTTTCATTTTTTGTATTTTTATATTTTATTTATTTTTTCTAATTTCTACAAAGATACAAAATTAAATTAACAATTAAGCTAAGACTAATTAATGCATGAAATTTATTTAATAACTATTTTGCGACAATTTCATAATAACAATGCTAAAGTGAATTATTTTTGGCATTTTCTTCATATCCTCTTCTAAAACAACTTAATCCCTAATTAACATATGAAATTAATTTGTAAATGCATATGCATATTTTTTTGTATTTTATATGAATAGACATGCAACCAATCAACACAAAATTCAAAAAATTGTAAAAATTATTTTATTTGAAACTTTTGGAATAATTTGCTTAGGGCAAAAATCACGTGCTCACACCTATGCCTCTCAAACTCCTCCCACCATGTAAATGCAGGTCTTGAGAACTGGAAGGTAGTAAAAGCCACTCCACTCGACTCCAAAAATCCCTGCAGTGCGAAGCATACGCTGACACTTGTCTAGAAATCGCTGGGCATCCTCGCCCTCAGTACCACTGAACGTCGGAGGCTGGAGCCTACCGAACGTCTCCAGTCGACGCTGCTCGTCGTCTGGCATAGCTAGAACCACAAAGTCTGGAGCTGGTGCGACCGGCGCAACTGAGGCAACTGGTGCAACTGGTGCAACTGGGGCAACTGGTGCAACTAGGGCAACTCCCGGTGTCTGCAATCCCTGAACAACCTGCTCGGGTGTACGAGCTACGGGGGTCTGATGACCACCCCCGGTCTGAGAAGTAGCTGCGACAGTAGTGGCTGAGATTGCCTGAGCCAGGCCAGTGCAGACAGATAAGATCTGAGCTAAAGCCTCCTGAAGGCCAGGAATCACAATGGGCACTGTCGGTGCCTGAACAGGTGCTGCTGGAGCATCTATAGCTGGAAGCTGGTCCAGAACCTGGGCAGCTGGTGGATCTACAGGAGCTGCTCTCACTGGTCTGCCTCGACCACGACCACGACCACGGCCTCTAGCAGGTGGCAATGGTGGTCGTCCATCACGTCCGGTAGCACGGGTTCTCGCCATCTGCGAGAGAATAGAATGCAGAAGTTTAGTTCTCAGAACAACAAAGCCGCACGACAAGAGTTCAAGAATATGAAGTGTTTCCTAAAGGTTTTGCAGCCTCTCGAGGATAAATACAGACGTCTCTGTACCGATCCTCGAAACTCTACTAACCGCCTCATGACTTATGAGGCCTAGTAACCTAGGCTCTAATACCAACTTGTCACGACCCCAATCCCGGTCGTGATGGCGCCCAACACAAATGCTAGGCAAGCCCGACCATATAACGCTCACAACTCAACCACACAACCCATTTCCAATTTATAGCATTTAAATTATCAATAAATATAGTTCTAACCAGTGATAACAGACAGAAGTAATACGGAAATCATAACAACTGCCAATAAAACTCCCAAAGACCTGGGGTCATGAGTCTAGAGCCTCTAAGATAACAAAATAATAAATCCTCAGTAATATTGATGTTCATAAATGCGGAAATAATAAAGGGATAGGGGAGGAGTCAGGCCCTGCGAACGTCAGGCAGCTACTTCGACAACTCCTGAGAAAACTCTGAAGCAGCAAAACTCAACTATGCTCCCGAGACACCTGAATCTGCACACATGGTACAAGGAATAAAGTGAGTACTTCCAACTCAGTGGTAATAGACATATATAATGACTGAAAGTATGAAATCACGAAAATACCACAATGTAAAGCTAACACTAACAATTTAGCATAGTTAACGGTGAAATGACAACAAGACAGAAACAACTAGATCATATAAACATCAGAACATGAATGCAATGCAATGCACATGACCGCTGCGGCGTACAGCCCGATCCATTTGGGTAGTCGTGCTCACTGTGGGGGTTCAGACTCCGGAGGGGCTCCTACAGCTCAAGCGCAATATCATCGTAGCACTCGCTGCGGCGTGCAGCCCGATCCACACTCAGTCCAGGTATATGCATATAAGCCACATAGGCACAGTCAAGTTATTATTTCCAGTTCCAATTATTAGGAATTATAGATTAAGTGTTTAAAACTTTAGAAATTTATTAATCATTTCAAAACAGTGTTTAACTCAGGACTGATATCATGAAAACATGCTAAGCATCGTGGAAACAGTGATAATAATCCCTAAGGGATCCAAATAATCGGCACGCAGCCCAAATATACTCATAACAATCCAAGTAGGATATTTACTACTCAGTCTATAGTCCAAAGCACAGCTTGGACACCACTCGGGGCGGATTAAGCCACAAACCCCAATCACAAACGAACCTGCACTCATCATAGAGTGTGTGTCTCGCCTCAATATAGCGTCACAGTGTGATAAACCGAGGTTTCAAACCCTAAAGTCATCATCTATATCTATTACTCACCTCCAGCCGGCCACAAGACTAGTCCGCTATGCCTTTTCCTCTCGAATCCACCTCCTCGCGCGTCGAATCTGGTCAAAACCACAATGAATACATTACAATAGGCCAGAGAAACATAACCCAATCGAAAAGACTCGAAAAACACCAAAAATCACGAAGTTGGCCAAACCCGAGCCCCGGGCCCACTTCTCAAAAACTTATGAAATTTACATCACCGGATTCCTCGTCTCGCCACGAGTCTATACATATCAAATTTACTAAAATCGGAGTTCAATTGCCCTATCAAAACCCAATTTTAAACTCCCTTAAGTTCCAAGGCCTAACCTCCATTTTTACCCTCTAGTTCCTCGAATTTCAGTGATTAATCCATGTTTTTACACCATAATAACATATTCCGA
>MU727663.1:26119-36675 GCA_026770625.1 Nicotiana glauca
TCCGAATGACCTGAAACTTTGCAGACATATCCAAAATCACCTAACGAAGCTACTGCAACTCTCGGAATTCCATTCAGACCCTCGGATCAAAATCTCACCTATCAACCGGAATTCGCCAAAATTCAAACTTTGCCAATTCAAGCCTAATTCTACACCGAGCCTCCAAAATAAATTCTGATCGCACTCCAAAGTCACAAATCATCTCCCGAAGCTAACCAAATCACCGGAATTCACATCCGAGCCCTCTAACTATATAGTCAACTTCTGTTTGACTTTTCCAAAACAAGCTTCCTTCTAAGAGGCTAAGTGCCTCATTTCCAACAAAAAACAATTCAATTCTATCCGATCAACTCAAATACTGATATTGAAAAATAGAACAACATAATACGGGGGAAACGGGGCGGTAACTCACGTGACGACGGGTCAGGTCGTCACATTTGATCTACAAGGAATTTGGGGATGATTCAAAAACAAAAGTTGTAGATCTTCGAATCTAGTTTTCGGAAACATATTATATTTGGCATTTGGACATCTTTAGAGAAAATTATGGCAAAAATACTAAGACTTGTCACTGCAGAACACAAGTAGTGTTGTGCGGCCGCAGTTGATTTTGTGCGGTCCACACAGGGCACCTGAGAATAGTATATTTGGATGGGATTTTCAATTAGTTTTCATTTTTCAAAACCCCAAAAACTTAAGAGGCGATTTTTCAAATAACCTTTTTTCTCCAAAACGTTGGTAAGTGATTTCTAACTCATTTTCTTCACTCTTTAACATCTTTTAACGTGATTTTAACTCAAAATCAATGATTTTCATGGGGAAAATTGGGTGTTTTGGGTAGAAGCTAGATTTTATAAAAATTGGGAATTTGGACCTCGATTTGATGTCCGATTTCAAAATAAATTATATATTTGAGTTCGTAGGGGAATGGGTAATCAGATTTTGGTTCGAACCTTAGGTTTTGACCATGTGGGCATGGGGGCGATTTTTGTCTTTTTGGATAAAACTTTGGAAAATATATTTTCATGCATTCAAATTGATTCATTTAGCGTTTATTGATGTAATTAAGTAACTTGTGACTAGATACAACAAATTGGTGGTGGAATCAAGGGGTAAAGCTATAATTGAATCGTGAATTATGTTCGTGGCATCGAGGTAAGTGTTTGGTCTAACCTTAGCTTGAGGGATTAGGAGTTTAGTCTTATTTTCTATGTGATAATTGTTGAGTACGACGTATAGACATGGTGAAGCGTATCTATACGTTGGTGTCTAGCATCCCCGTGAGTCTTTATATTGTGATTATCATGACTTTGTTGTATCTTTCATGCCTTGGTGATGGTTTCTAATTGTTGTATAAAGTTTGTGGAAAGAATTATGATCTATGAACATTGAGGAGCGTTGACTCAAGTTGTATAACAAATTGTGAAAGTATAAGTGACAATTGAACTTTTAGAGCATTGACTCGAGTTATGAAGGTATAAGTGATAATTGAACCTCTAGAGCATTGGCTCGAGTTGTGAAGTGAATTGTGAAGTAAAAGTGAGAAAGAAAGGAGATCATTATGTTGTCACCTTTGCCGGGATAGTATTGATTTATTTGTTATCTCCCTTGCCTGGACGTGGATTTTATTGATGTTGTTTCCTTGTCGGGATTTAATTATTGACTTGTTGCTCCCTTGTCGGGATTCTTATTGCAAATTTCCTTTATTTCCTTTCCCTATTGTTTGTGATTATTTTTTGGGTGAGGAAGAGAGTTAAAGAATGAAGGGTGATGTTGTACATTATTTATTTCGTGAGGAAAGAGTGTAAAGCACGAAGGGTGATGTCGTGCCGCACGATGTACCATTTCGTGCCTATTATATTGATTTCATGGTAAGGAAAGAGTGTAAAGCACGAAAGGTAATGCCGTGCCGCACGATGTACCATTCCGTGCCTATTATATTAATTTCAAGGTGAGGAAAGAGTGTAAATCACGAAGGGTGATGCCGTGCTGCACGATGTATAATTCCGTGCCTATTGTATTGATTCTTACAATGAGGACGAGAGTAAAAGTACGAAGGGTAGTGCCGTGCACTTGTCCTTGATTATAACAACCCGACTGGTCGTTTTGATCTCTATTGCATTATTTCGCAGTGTGAGGCCATGAACAGCTTCATTTCAGGTATTATGACTTGTACACATGGTCGGAATTAAGTTTCGGGAAGTTCAGAGTTGATTTGGAAAGAGAATTCTCATTTCGGAAGCTTAAAGTTGAAAGAATTAACTAGGATTGGAATTTTAAGTAAACGACCTCGGAATTGGGATCTGAAGGTTCTAGGAGATACGTATGATGATTTTGGACTTGGGCGCATGCCCGTATCGGGATATGGATGACCTGGGAGCGTTTTGGCACCAATTGTGGAAAGTAGCATTTTGAAAGAAATTTCATAAGTTTGGGTTGAAGTGCATTTCAGTGTTATCAATTCCCGTTTGGTATTTTGAGCCTGTGAATAGCTCCGTATGGTGATTTTGGAGTTGGGAGCGTGATCAGAAGTGAATTCGGAGGTCCGTAGGTCATTTTGGAGTCATTTGGCTAAAGATAGAAATTTTAAGATTTGAGAAGTTTGACCGGAAGTGGACTTTTTGATATCGGAGTCGGAATCCGATTCCGAAAATTTGAGTAGGTCCGTAATGTCAAATATGACTTGTGTGCAAAATTCGAGGTCAATCGGACGTGATCTGATAGGTTTAAACACTGGAAGTAGAAGCTGGAAATTTCAAAGTTCATTAAGCTTGGATTGGGGCGCGATTCATGGTTCTAGCATTGTTTGATGTGATTTGAGACTTCGAGCAAGTCTGTATTATATTTTAAGACTTGTGCGGGTGTTTGTTTTGGAGCCCCGAAGGCTCAGGTGTGATTCGGGATAGCTTTGGAGTGATTTGCTAAGGAATATAGGTGTTGGTACTGATATGATCACAATTGCGATGCATGGGTCGCAAATGCGACCTCGCATTTGCGAGTTCCTTCTCGCATTTGCGAGCCTGGGCTTTAGGGGGAAAGTTCGCAATTGCGAAATGGGGGATGGGAATTGTGAGGCTGTGATCGTCGCATTTGCGAAGATTTTTGTCGCAAATGTGACCAGGGCAGGGCAGGATAGGCTTCGCAAATGCGACATCGCAATTGCGAGCTTGGAATCGCAAATGCGACTTCTGCATCTGGAGCTGTGGCTTTTTATTCCGATACGTAGCCCATTTCCCTAGTTTCCCACCTGGCCTTAGGCTAACTTTTTTAGAGCATTTGAGGAGGGATTCTGTCATCATCGAAGAGGTAAGTAAATTCTACACA
This sequence comes from Nicotiana glauca, assembly GCA_026770625.1. NCBI lineage: Eukaryota > Viridiplantae > Streptophyta > Magnoliopsida > Solanales > Solanaceae > Nicotiana > Nicotiana glauca. The sequence continues at coordinate 29,444 of MU727663.1, forward strand.
TCATAAGTTAAATACATAGATTATGGGTAGATTAACATGTGAAAATTAAGGAAAATCAAGGGTTTTAGATGAAAAACCTCGAATTTGGTAAAAACAAGATTTAACCACGAAAATTGTTAGGGAATGGAGTAAAAATCATATATTATTGATCCTTAGGTTATGGGTAACAATATTCTTCAAACATTTCCGGAATCCGGGCACGTGGGCCCGGGGATGAATTCTAGGAATCTTGCATTTAGGATTGGGAAATTGGTTTAATTATTATAATATGAACCTTTGAGCATGTATTGACTAGCTCTTACCCTATTTGAATAGTTTTGGATCGTCCAGCACCAAATTGGAGGTTTGAGCGCGTTCTTGAATCGAAATATAGACTTCGGAGCGAGGTGAGTCTCCTTTCTAACCTTGTAAGAGGGAATTATCCCCATAGGTGAATTAATTGGTTATGTGCTCCTATTTGTGGGGGCTACATATGCACGAGGTGACGGGAGTCCGTGCGTAGCTACTATTATGCTACTATCCAGGTAGTATAGGACCAAAAAACATGGTATACTTGGATTAATTGTAAACCGATGGACAGCTCGAATTTCTTAAACCATGCCGAATTAATAAATAAAGTTCAAAAGGGATTAAACTTTTTTTCTTAAATTGTTAAAAGAGAAAGTGGCTTTTATTTGAATAAATATTCCCTGATAAATTCTTAATTTGCTATCTGAGCATGTATTTCTATGTGTACCTGTGTCGCATGTATGATTCACGAGCAGGGTGATTGTTTATTTTATGTTGACCGCGTCGCATGGATAGTTCGCGAGCGGGGTAATAGATGCATCTATGGTTCGCGTCGTTCGACCCTCGGCAGTGCACAATTTATTTTCTGTCGGAGCGGGCCGTATGCCTCGGCATGATTTGCGCATGCTTGAATTGAAACTTATTAAAGTTGTTATACCCTCTTTCCGGCTTGAGAATAATTGTATAAATGATAAAAAGGGAATTTGGAAATTTCCTATAAAGGAAAAGTTGTTCATTTGCTTCAACCTATCGAATTATATCACGTTTATAAAAATCCGCGAATTAACATATTATTGATATATCATTATTGGACCACTAATAAGTGTCAAATTCGACCATCTCGTTTCTACTTCTTCGAGATTAGATGGGATACTCATTGAGTACACGTTGTTTTCGTACTCATGCTACACTTCTGTGCATTTTGATTGCACATGCATATGCATCTCTAGTGGCCTACTGGGCGTAGCAGCACGGATGACATGGAGACTTAGGTGAGCTGCACTTCTCGAGGCGATCAGTAGCCAGCAGAGTCTCTTTCAGTTTTCTGTATTTATTTATGTCCAATATTGTATTCCAGACGATTGTTGTATTACATTATTTCTTAGAAATCGCTCATGCACTCGTGACACCGGGTTCTGGGAGGATTTTTGGATTATTAAATGTTATGTTTTATTAAAGACTTCACGGTTATTTCTGTAAATTTTATTATTCGTTAGTTAATGTATAAAGAAAAAATGATTTTAAACAATATAAAAATTGGAAGTTTATTAAGTATTTTGGTTGGCTTGCCTGCCAGCGATGTCCGACGCCACCACGACCCTCAGTGGATTTTGGGTCGTGACAACATGGTATCAGAGCACTATGTTCCTAAGGTCTCACAAGTCATGAGCAAGTCTAGTAGAGTCTCGTGGATCGGTACGAAGACGTCTGTACTTATCCTCGGGAAGCTGCAGGACTGTTAGGAGTACTTCCCTTCTTGATTCCTCATCGCGCGACTTGATCCTTGGGGGCGTATGCCTTTAATTCATTCCTACTCAATCTTACGCGACGCGAATCGCTTGGTATAAATAAAAAATTGAAGAACCGTAATGGTACTCCAGATGTGATACGGGATATTTTTCCTGGTATAGCTGATCGGACTATTATCGTTGCTTTATGAAAGAATATTTTATTGCTTCAGCCCAGTAACGGTACTTCTGAGGGCTCTGAGGCTAGGCACAGGTTGCCATGATGCTTATGAACGATTGTTCCGCAGTAGTGATATGATGGTAGGATGTTGTCCACGTGTTGGGGCAGTGAATGACTTGAAGAGAGTTTTACTCAGTGCATAATCTAGAGATTCAGTATTTTATTTCCGGCAGGGGAAAGGCAGTCGGGCTAAGAATGTGCAAATTTGGGATGGTAGAGTAATGAGACTTAGTACATGCGAGAGTAGTGGAGATTTCTTCTATGAGGGGGTGTCATTGTCCTAATTGAATGCACTAAGTTTGTTGGTGTTGCGATCTTCTACAATTAGCCTTTGGAGAAAGCTATTATGAAATAGTATCGAAAATGTGGCTATCAGATATCGCAGGGCGCGGTAGTTCAGGGTCAAATCAGTGTTTCTAATGTCGATGGTATGAGAAGGATGATTTTCCGAAAGGTGTAAAGTTAGCAGCAATTGTGGGTTCAAGCGCCACAAAGATAGATTTTATTAAAGCAACAACTGAGTAGCAAAGGATGAGGAATGATGTGTGGAAAGTGTCACACGGTGGCTAAAATTCCTAGAAGGCCAGGTGTATGAAGCAAAGGTCAGGTAGCTGATTAAAGAAGTGAGTTTGCCCAAGGTGGGAGAGTGGCGGATATTGCATATGGGCTTGGTGGTAGGATGATTATGCACCTTAAGGAGAGTTTGGAGTGATTTGGGATTTTAGTGGCTGGCGATTGAAGTCTACGGGTTTAATTGGAAGTATGTGCTAATATGCAGCAAAGAGATCGGTCATGCGAATGTGGTTGATGATTCAAAGTATAAAAAATGGGGGGTGGAGGTCTATAGAAAGAATCCGAGAATTTAGGCGGTTGATTTCGCAGGGTTATGACAATAAGAGATAAGGAATCATGGTGAGTTCTAGAGTTGTTTAGTAGTGGCTTCAAGCTAAGTGGAAGAGTCCCACTGCCTATGATTGGGTTGCATGGTTAACCACTTGCGAGGTTTTCTGGTTGTTAGCATATTCCTGGGTTATTTCGGCTACGGGAAAGGAACATAAGTGGTGATTTGAGCAAAGGAATTGTTAAAGGGTGCTATGGTTGGCCTTATTGGCTCATGTTCAGACTTGGGAAAGGATTCAGGACTTATGCCTTGTATGGATGTGGGTTTCGAGGGGAGTGATTCCACTGGGTGCCTCATCGAGAGGGTATTCATATGTTATAAGATTTATGGAGTTGATTATATTCGGGACCAAGTTAGAGCGGGTGGCTCTCAGCAACGGTCCTAATGGATTCAAAAAGAAGTAAAGTATGGTGCCTAATGATTTCGAGCCTATAAGTACAGTTAAGAATCAAGCTTTTGCAGCAGCTTATGAGTGGAGAACCATAATGTTCTATGATGTTTTGACTTGCAGTGTAGCACTTGAGAGAAAGATGAGAAAGGACTTCGGATTCATAGAAGGATTAGCAGAATGGGCATATCAGTTGAGGGTGCGAATGTGCGCACAAGGAAGGTATGAAATGGTTTATGGGATTTGAGACAGCATGGTCTTGCAGTTCCAGGTCACTCGGGGTGAGTGTGGATGGAGTGTGTTATGTGTTGAAAGGAGTTATTGTTATTACTAAGGCAATCGGGGTAAATCGAAGGAAGATATATTGGTTAACCACAGTTGAGTTGGCGTATTGGTGGTAGAGGTCAGTTCCTTCAGCGTGATCAAGTTATGCATGTGATTTGTGGCGATACGTGTGAGGCTTGTCGGTCGTCGTAATTAATGTTGTTCAGAAGCATTCTTCTGTTATGGCCTGTTATGTGTAGGCGGATCCCGAAAGGGCTATGGTGGCTTAGATCACTACTTAGATGTTTGCCTATACTACGGTTATGAGAATTTACCTGTGTGTTGCTATGGTTCTCCTGAAGCAAGTCCAGTGAAAAGCTTTTATTGGCACGTTGGGTGCAGTGAGTGGTATGGAATTTGAAGTGAGGATCAAGGTTGCAGTTCGGTGCTGACAAGGATGTAACGAGCTCGGATGAGCAGGAAAAGAGTTTCGATGTTTAAAGTGAGTTGGTATTATCGTCATTATCACCTGAAATCGTTGTTTTCTGAAAAAGGCTTTGCATCCTTGTTAAGGATTCTTGATCGCTTTTCAGCATTTGTGCGACCAGTGGTTTGGATGTGCGGGCCCGTTATTTATTTTGGAAGGTTGTGGGAGTGTGTACCACAGGAAGATTGTATAAGTGTGACATGTGGTCACTTGATTGACTAAAGATTTAAACCAAGTATGAGGATTGTGGTAATATCATTAATTTGAGAAATTATGCCTGGAGGGCACTCTGTTTATTGGGTTATGGATTGTGGAGGTTCGCTCCTATTATGAGGGTTGTTCTTATGTGTTATGAAAAAAAAAGTGGGGAGTTATTATGGACCTTTGAAAGGTTATTAGCCTAGTTGGTGCAATCAGAAATCGGCTTGAGATTAGTGGATTGATTTAAATGTGAACAGGGGCTTTATATCAAGCCAGATGTGTTCATCTCAGCAATACGCTCCTTATGGAAGGGATTCGGGGTGTTATTTCGTTGTCAGCTATTTTATGTAATGATGTATTGCATCGCGCGAGTTGTGAGATAGCTTGGTGAATTTCTTGTGTGTTGAGGTTCCACATAAAGATGAGGTTATATGAGCAAGATGGCTCTTGAGATTCAGATCATATATCGCACTTCAGTTGTGCTCGAGTTTGTGGATTATAGCGTTATATGTCTCCCTAGGGAATGGTATTATACACTTAGCGTGTTTATGACTGATATTCAAAATTTTGTTGTAATGAGCAATTTAGCTCGATGTACATCTTCTTATGTGAGTTCCGTGTGTGGATCGGGTGGCACGCCGCCATAGGTATGTTATTTGGATCGGATGGCATGCCGCCATGATTATGATTGCTCAGATCGGATTGTGTGCCGCAACAGTGTGATGTTCAGTACAGTTCCCCGTATCTGTTTATTGTGTTCTGTTTCCTATTTTCTAAAGGAAGCTCATATTAGTTGTGCGCCCACGTCGCATGTATGATTCGCGAGCGGTGTAATTGAAATTCCTTTTCAGAGTTCATTTTCCTTTTTGTATCGCATTCTAATTGGTAGCCTATTGGAACATTGTGGCATCATATGAGACTTTTGGTCATGTTACGGTGGCTTATTGCTTGAGCAGTTCGTACTGGATAAGACGAGATTGTTGGATTTAGGATCAGTGCAATCTGATTACGTGAAATATATTAAGGAGCAAAGATCATTATTTGGTTCAGAATAAGGTAATGTTTCTAGTCAGAAGTATAGACTCAATGATTGGTTTACTCGGCAGTTGATTATCAATTTCTGCACATCTCTTCCGCTGTGGCGGCATTGTAAGAGTTAGAGTAAGACCTGTGAATGTCATGGGGTGCAATGGGAGCATCAGATTCGTGGAATTTTGACTAAGTTGATCAGAAAATGTTATTGTGGTCCGGTGAGTAAAATGATGCTAGATTTGAATTTAGCAAAGTTATGCAGCCATGTTTGGGTACAGCGTGTAGTGATTGATATGGTGATCTTACGTTGGAAAAAGGTCGGGCATAGAATTCCGGATATTGGAATTGGGCTCTAAGGCTTATTTGCTTGAATAAAAAGGAATATCTTCAGAATTGATCGAGCTGATGTGCTCAACTGAGTTGTGGTAGCACGGGGAGGTGCATCAGAAGTTAAACAGTGATTTCAGACTACTTTAGTGTAGTTCTCAGCAAGTTCGAGGACGAACGTATGTTTAAGTGGGAGAGAATATAACGACCCGATCGGTCGTTTTGATCTCTAGCGCATTGTTCAGCAATCAGAGGCCATGAACAACTTCATTTCAATTATTATGACTTGTACGCATGATCGGAATTAAGTTTCAGGAAGTTCAGAGTTGATTTGGAAATAGAATTCTCATTTAGGAAGCTTAAAGTTGAAAGAATTACCTAGGATTGGAATTTGGAGTAAACGACCTCGGAATCGGGATCTGAAGGTTCCAGCAGGTTCGTATGAGGATTTCGGACTTGGGCGTATGCCCGGATCGGGGTTTGGATGACTCGGGAGCATTTTGGCGCCTATTGTGGAAAGTAGCATTGTGAAAGAAATTTCATAAGTTTGGGTTGAAGTGCATTTCAGTGTTATCGATGCCCGTTTGGGATTCCGAGCCTGTGAATAGCTCTATATGGTGATTTTGGAGTTGGGAGCACGATCAGAAGTGAATTCGGAGGACCGTAGGTCGGTTTGGAGTCATTTGGCTAAAGATAGAAATTTAAAGGTTTTTTAGAAGTTTGACCGGAAGTGGAATTTTTGATATCGGGGTCGGAATCCGATTTCGAAAATTTGACTAGGTCCGTAATGTCAAATATGACTTGTCTGCAAAATTCGAGGTCAGTCGGATGTGATCTGATATGTTTAAACACCGGAAGTAGAAGCTGGAAATTTCAAAGTTCATTAAGCTTGAATTGGGGCGCGATTCATGGTTCTAGCATTGTTTGATGTTATTTGAGACTTCGAGCAAGTCCGTATTATGTTTTTAGACTTGTGCGGGTGTTTGGTTTGAAGCCTGGGGGTTCAGGTATGATTCGGGATAGCTTCGGAGTGATTTGCTAAGGAATATGGGTGTTGGTACTGGTATGATCGCAATTGCAATGCATGGGTCGCAAATGCGGCCTTGCATTTGCGAGTTCCTTCTCGCATTTGCGAGCCGGGGCTCTAGGGGGAAAGTTTGCAATTGTGAAATGGGGGATGGGAATTGCGAGGCTGTGATCTTCGCATTTGCGAAAATTTTTGTCGCAAATGCGACCGGGGCAGGGCAGGCTAGGCTTCTCATTTGCGAAGCTTTTGTCGCAAATGCGACATCGCAATTGCGAGCCTGGAGTCGCAAATGCGACTTCTGCGTCTGGAGCTGTGGCTTTTTATTCCGAGACTTAGCCCATTTCTCTCATTTTCCACTTGGCCTTAGGCGATTTTTTTGAGAGCATTTGAGGAGGGATTCCGTCATCATCGAAGAGGTAAGTAATTTCTACACATCATAAGTTAAATACATGTCACGCCCCAAACTCGAGGGACATGACCGGTGCTCGACCGGGTATCCCCAGTCAAGCGGACCTGGGTGCCTTTCCTAACCCATGAGCCACCCCTTGTTTTCCTTATTCGGTATTCCAAGAACTAGCCATATAAATAAATTTTAGATCACCCTTTTTCAAATCATACATACATAATA